>JBAHVQ010000510.1:122845-136784 GCA_036872915.1 Nanipora kamurai
TCATGGGCTGCCATTAATTATCCTTTTATTTAATTTTTTAAAAATTTTATTAAAAAAAAATAAAAATTAAAAATATTAAAATTAAAAAAATATTAAAATAAAAAATGTGTATTTATATAAAATATATTTTAAAACTATAAAAAACTTTTAAAAATGCTATGGTACTCATGGACCACCGTAGGTACTTGTCGAATTGTGTAATTTTCATTTGTTAAGATGGTAATAATAACGTTGGAACATCGCAATATTTTCACGATTATCCCCTTCAAGACACATCATCTTCGGATTTATTTTAAAAATGAGATATGTTGTTGAGCTTACTCTGTTTGATTTAATTACGAAGTTTAAAAGAAATTCACCGAATCAAATATCCAAAAACTTCCCTATTCTTGTGACGCGGTCGGTGTTGTCATGACAGAATAACTATTCAACAAGATTTTGGTCTACGCATGCGTGCCCAGCCGTAGTTAGTTACCAGTCTTCTATTAAAAATTACCCTAGGGAGCCTCTTTAAGCTCCCTACTCTTAACCGGCGTGCACGGGAGTAAGTAGGGGGAGAAGCTTTCCCTTTTATAGCTTCGCTCCGTGTTTAAGGTCTTAAGGATGTCTTGCCTTCCCATGCCGTAGTTCTTCAAGATTGTCTGTTTTGGTAGCCAGCTTATTTCAGGAAGGGACAACAGATTTAAAGAATGGCCAAAATATTGCATGCGTGCAATATGAAGGCAAAGTTTTTCGTTAAGTGACGTAATATAGTGACATTACCCAACGCCGTCAAAAACCTAAAAATTCAATTATAATTCTCGCCTTTTTCAACATCATGCTTTATTTTTGACAGCCATTTCAACCAGAGCTGCTTGCTGCGAAAAGGAAAAGATGCAATTATTCAGTAAGCAAATTTGACGAGGTTATTATAATTTTAGTGTATTTTAACGAGATTTTCGCCAGAAAAGTCGAAATTAAGCATTTTTAAAATCCATGCACGCATTTTTGGTGAAAATAATCCAATTTTTTATCACAATCAGGTGGTCTAATATGTTCTATCACTTTGCATATGTTCAGTCAGTTTTGGTTTAGAACTTGACATTAATGTTGTATTCATGGCTTGCCTTGAAGACAAATCATTTTTCACAAATGCGATGTTTTCTTTTACATTACGAATCTACATGTATCTGTTAAATCTTTCCGTGCTTTAGTTCAGACGTTTATATTATTAACGTTATATTGATTACTGTTGCTTGTTCTTTCGTTCACATTGCCATCTTATCCTATTTTAAACTATTTTAACTCTAGGCACTGAAATATAAATTTTACACGTACTGTAAGACAGAAAAATATAAGTCCTCATCGTTTCCGGATATTAACATTCGCTTTCACTGACTTGCCAAAATCCATTACCAGCTGACAATTTTAAAAAGTAAAAAATAAAACAAATTCAACAAGGTGATCTTTTTCGGAATTGGTTTTATTTTTTACTGACTTGCTTACATGCTTTAACGTTCTTATATTTATGATCTATAAAGGGTCTAAATTTCTTCCTAATGAATAAAAAGTTTTGATATTCCTTTATAATCTTCTAAATCAAAAATATTTTATTCTCCATCCAAACCCAATTACGAAAATTTGTTTCTCCTGCCTATCCACATGTTTGCAATTTACTTTTAAGCTAGTGCTTCTTTCTGTCAGTTACACTTCAATTGCTTCAAAGACAGGATTCCTAAATCTCTGAGGTCACATGTTCACAGTTTCAGTGTCAAAGCTGCTGAGCTTTGTATGTGGGTTAAATCAGCAGACATTACAAACAGTAAGTCCAGATGACCTTGATTGCTAGGAGTCATCCTCATCCCTTAACTCATTACAGTCTGAGGAACTTGAAAAAACTTTCACTTAACCTCATGTCACAGTTCATTGCACAGAACTGCAACATGTTACTGGCATGATAAAGCACTTTTTTGACTCAATTTCTTATGCAAATTTCAAAAAAGTTCATTTTGACCCAAAATTCAAACAGGAAGTAGGTCAAAATAACAAAAGTTTCCATAGTTTGCTGAAGACCTTTATTTTAGGGGTTGGAGCAAATAGAGTTAAAAATCCTCAATATCTGTACATATGATTTCAAATTTCTATTTCCCTTAGATCTTCACTTAATTCCTTACATTGGCTCTGTATTTGTTTGTTTAATGTCCAAATTATTTCCCTTCTTTTCGAACCTTGTCTGTCAGTTGATACCGCCACCATACCAATAAGTGCTCTAAGTTCTCTCCACATACAGTCATTTAGCATAAGTCAAATATTACAGCCTGTACTAGTAGGAAACACGAATCTAATTGTAAATTGATCTCTTAATATGTTGCAAGTTTAGTAATATTATGCAAGATTTTTCACACTTTTCTTGTTGGGCTTAAATTGTATTAATTTGGTTATGGCTGTGCGTGCTATGCTGGGCATTGATAGTCCTGCTTAGATTTCCTAGATATGTTGAGCCTTTTGCCAATCTCTTACCATGGTCATATATAAGACCAAGACAGTAGAAAAACAAAATTGTTGATAAAAAATGGTCCTATTACAGGCTGACCAAAATATGAACCCTTCTTGCAACTTTTGGAGGAAAAACAACTGGCTATCCTTGTTCCGTGTTTACCTATATTTGAAGTTCCTCCAGCAGTACATTTTCTATTCCTACTTTGAGCTTAACCAAGCAGGATGAGCAGTATTACTAGCCAAACAAAAACATCAACAATTTAGCTGATACAAGGCTGGCATTTCTTGGTTTCAGCTGAAATAGCCATGAACATTGAGGTTGGCTAAGTAAGCTCTATCTCTATAACTGGAATGCTTACTAGCCAATAAAAAGTAAGCCAAGATGACTACTCACAGAAGGCAGTTTTACATCTCAGTATCAGTCCACTATTGCATGTAGCCTTGCCTGTTAGTTTTAGGCTTAAACTCCACTTTTCCCAATTTTCTTACTATAGGTTTTGCAATGTAACATGCACAAGTAAAATACTTAAAATGGCAGAATGAATATTGGAATAAATTTCAAATATTTTTTAAGAAATCAGAGTGAGATGCTAGTTTTCATTAAAATGAATGACAAAACTAAATACAAATTTTATGAAACAGTGTAAAAAAGTCACCTGCCGAAAGTGTAGAACAAATAATCTCTCTATTATTAGTTTCACTAGTGGTCATTTTTACTTTGAGAAAGGTACAAGATGGCAGCCATAGTTTTTGTAAATAAAGTTACTAATATTATGTCAGGTACATCCGTCTTTAGTAATTAACATGAGATGACACGCTTCAACATTAGTAAGCAGGGGTGATCTAAATAAGGTCAGGGGTTCCAAAATTTTAAAAAGAATAAGTGCTCTCCCTGCTTATGTGTGAACGAAAGCACTTGTACTAATACTCAAATAGGGATTTGGTTTTAATTAATATAACTTGAGTTCTCTATAAAATATTATAACTTATATACCTGATCCTTCCAGGGCCTTCAATGTCGAATTCTCAATGAGATCCTTCATTAGGAACTCAACAAACTCCTTGTCGTATTGTGAGAAATCAGGAAGCGTAAAACTGAAGCGCGCCACATCTTGAAAATATCCATAGCTTTCTTCATTACCATCCTTGCCCTTCATTTTAATATCTGAGTGTAATTTTGACACCATTTCTGGATCAACCATTGAGAAACCACGCGCAATTTTACCATGCCGTTGCTTCTGGAGTTGCGAAGTTGAGGAAACATTGCGTGTCTCTTCAACCCCAGTGGTTTCGGATCCCTCACTTTCACTCTTCCGCTTTTCACTTGAACTCTGCCGGGACTCCTGAGACTGTGCCTTTCCTAGTTCAACATCTTTTTGTTCCTCACTTCTAACATGATTTTCATCGATTCCAGCTGGAGACATGAATTCTTTCAGATCATCGTTCATTCCCTCCATTATAACAATTATAGAATTAGAAATTTAAACTTGCATACTTCGCCAAAGAAGTTGTAGCAAGCTTAAGTTCTCCTGTACTTTTGTAACGGAATACTGACGCCAAGGACCAACCTGGTGTCGGTATATTAGTCCCTTCGGGATCGTTGGAGTGAGAAGGATATTGTTGATACTTATACACTTCCTTCTTAGTCACCCCTCACTCTCTGAACGTCTGAACAACAGATTATATCCAAGGCATCTGAAACACAAAACGCAGTTGAGCCAGCAATTATCAACTTTTATCAGCGGATGGAGAAAAAAAATATTTCGGCTGCAAGTTGAAAGTTGATGACAAGGGGAATCACACTAAATTACTGAAAAATTTTGAAAAATCCCCATTTTAGCGAATAATCTTGGGAATTCACAGTTTTATGGAACTTTAGAGATTTTTTGAAATTTCAATTGAATTGAAGTTAGTCAATCACAAGCTTTTTCATTAAAACGGTGATTCACGGACGAGGATGAACAACGTTAAAGGATCAAATGGCGTAAAGTGGAAATTTACGGAATTTTGCGGAAATCTAGGGAAACTTGATAGACATCAGGGCCCAGCTGATCAAAGGACGATTACCGCTGATCTTGGGTTAAAATTTAATCGGCTCTTTTGTTTGGTATGTTCTGCTAAGTGATTTAAGTTCAAACTTTCTAGCAGAACAACTTTCTATATTTGTATATCTGAACAAGAAAGTTTAAATATCCTTTCCTACATTAGGAGTGTTCCATCCACAAAGTTTTCATTAATCCTGGATTAACCTAATCGCCTTTTGAACAACCGGGCCCAGAAGCAAAGAATTCTGAAATTTAGCTGTGAGAGCGCAGGTACGCGAGAAATGTAGGAGAGGCTTATTCTTCAATAACCATTCAGGAATACATCACCATTGTCCTAGATCTCACCGAGAAAAAAACACGAACAGACACTTTGAGAAACATTATTGATTCTTGACAAAGCATAGAGCAATTAACAATCTGGTTGAAAATATCAATGGCCAGCATAACACATGAAGAATTGCCATAAATGAAAAAGAAAGTTTACTCTGACGTTTCGTCGTCAGAGATTTGTCTATTTACATCATGAAGGTATATATTATATGATACAAGCAAAATACTAATTAAGTATATGGACCAATCAGAAAAGGATACTAAATAAAAAAAATTACAAGTTCAATAGAAAAACAGGGGATTATATGACAGAATTACACTTTCTGTCATATAATCCCTTGTTTTTCTGTTGAATCTATAATTTTATATTTGATATCCTCTTCTGATTGGTCCTTACACTTAATTAGTCTTCTGCTTATATCATGTAATATATACCTTGATGATGTAAATAGACTAATCTCTGACGACGAAACGTCAGATTAAACTTTCTTTTTCATTTATGGCCATTCTTCGTGTGTTATGCTGGGGATTGATATTTTTAACCAGATTACGTTTTCCGCCTGGTGAATCACTTGCCAATGTTCTTAGCAATTAACGAGCATAAAAAACCTAAGAAGAGCGCAACATTCGGGATATTGTTTACAACATCATTTTCCGTTCTTTGGCGGCACCGAGGGGAACCAATCGCGATGTGTCGTTATCTGTCAGCAACAAGTCACATGTTGAGCTCCAGAGCAGACTATTTACATTGCCGTCAACCAAGTCTGTAATCAGAAATATGCTTGCGGGAGCCGTTGGAATAAATGGAGGAGCACAAACCATGTACCAGACCATTATATCCCCTCACCGCTCCTTTCTCACCACACTATTAATACTATTCGTGTGGGGGCAGAGCCCGGGGAGTATTTCGCCACATGCAATGTTTATACCATAGAGATCATATATAAACTAAAGGGGGCATGAGGACCGAAAATTGGCAACAAATTGAACACCTGCCATTTCGAGTAAATTGGAGGCCAATCGATTGTCTCCAGGCCCTTTACGGTCTGTTTGAGAGTTCACATTCGTGATTTTCCCCGTAATTCTGGTTCACGAATTTACACAAAAATATCATTCAATTTGTTAAAAAGTCAAGTTCGCCTTAACGAAGAACGGTGCATATATTGAAGAGAAAATCCTACTATTTCTGTACTTGTTTTGTATTCTTTTTATGTAAAATAGATAAAACAAAGGAAAAAAGTGATGTAGTTTGACTCCCAATTTATCCAAGATAACGGCCTTTCAATTTGTTGCCTGCAGTTGAAGGACATTATCTCTATGGTTTATACTACGTATACTAAGAGAACGAGTAATTTCGTTTAATAGCAATCAAGAAAAGATTGAAATGAGAAGTGTTAAAGAAGGGCAAAATTTAAAATTTTCAACTAATTTTTGTAGGGCACGCGGTCCCCCCGTGCCCCAGCCTGGTTACGGGCCAGTCGTTGATTCCCATGGTGGAGAACTAACTTGTGAGGAGGAAATTTTTAATTTCTGAATTTTGAATTTAATAAAATCATCTCCTTTCGCAGCAAAGCTGAATTACGGGGAGATTTACAATTGAATATGATTAAAATAGATAGGTATCTTATAAGTAATACTAAAATATATTTATACTACATCAATATGAAGGAACAAATAAAATTAGGTTAGAATCTAATCACAAAGAGAAAGTATTAAACATACGAATAAAAACAAACAGCTGTTCTACATCGAATTAAACATGCGGACAGCAGTTGGAATAAAACTATTCATAAAACGATTAGCTCTACACCTTGGTGCTATAAAGGACGCTGGTGCTCTCAAATTATATGATATTGGCTTCCTGGGAGGTACCAAAACTTTTAGCTATGGGAGGGGGATGTCATAGTAGAGAAAAATCGTTTGCAACGATCTAAACGACGTTCATTGAGAGTCGGGAGCTTGGCGATCATCAAGGATTGGCTGTATCCAATTGCTGGGAAAATGATTCTTAGTGCTCTCTTTTAAACATTTTCTATTTGGTCATTCAAATGCCGTGGTATTTTAAAATGCCAGACCTCGCACGCGTATTCAAGGATGGGCCATATGCATGTGCGATATACCGAAAGTAGAGTGTCATCAGGTAAGGCACTTCTCTTAAGAAGACGAAGAGCGTACAATCGCTTTGCAGATTTCTTGCATGTATAATCTGTGTGAACGTGCCATTTAGATCATAATTAAGAGATCACGACGCGTAATGGTTTGGTTTCCGAGACAATGTCGGTTTCTTGATTGTCAATAATGACAGGAGGAAGAGTCGGGTTCTTTGTTTATGGCCAATTAAAAAATTTGCGATCCAATTGATGAGAACGGGGTGGACATTCATGGTTATCAATTTGTTTAACAATACGTTGTGGTCTGTGCGATCGAATGCCTTAGAGAAATCGAGCAGACAGATCCTTATAACAGACCCAAGTTCGTCAGACGCCTCATACCACTTGTGTAGAAGATATATAAGCGCCATAGTAGCACTAGAACCTTTTTGGGATCCAAACTGAAGCGGGTCAATCTTGTTGGCAACAGACTGTAGCAACAATTTACACAGAAATGACTCGAGAATCTTCATGACGATTGACGTTAGAGAAATTGGTCTAAAGTCTGTGTCCACGTCTAGTGCTGGTGAACATTTTTGGATTGGCGTCACATTAGCTGATTTCCACAGCGACGGAATATGTCCTTCACGGACAGATGCATTAAAAATGGAGCATAAGGGGCGGCATAAAACTGAGGCATTTTCACGAAGAAGCCATCCTGAGATCTCATCAGGACCAGCAGAAGAATGACGCTTGGAACAAACCAAAGCCTTTTCGATTTCCCATTTGCCTTTTCAGAATACGATTGACCCTCATCTATCAAGGTGGTGATATTGTTTGTGGACGAAAGGCCTGCCATGCGCTTTACCGCTGACCACCACTTCCGAGGATTAGGGCTTTGGACCTCAGCGATTTGTTGGTTATAATAAGAACGGACTTTTTTGCAAAGGGCGTTAACTTTATTCCGATAAAACCTGAACATTGTGGTGTTTCCAGCTGCCCTAGCTGTCTGTCGTTTGGTGATCAAGGTTTTAATTTCTGGAGTAATCCAAGGTTTGTCATTTGATTCTAACTTAACACGCTTCAATGGCAAACATCTCTCTACCATACTATTAAGCACAGAAGAAAATAAAATAAACTGTTCCTCGCAGGATTACATGCCATAGAGCGGAGATCAATTTATTTTGGATTGTCACTAAAGAAATCTAACCATAAGAAAATTGTTACTTCCTGTTTCCTTAAAGTTAGATTTCTTTAGTGACATTTTCCTCTTCACAAAGTTAGTATTTTTTTTCTAACATGGGCGGATAAAAAAACATTGCGCAGTACCATTCCCTCAGGGCCTCTACCAGGTCCCCCCTTTCAGACTAACTGATCGATGTTTTAAAACAGCAAATGACTTTCTATCATTTACACTCGTCATTTAGTTTGTTATTGATTTGTCAATCCTATTGGTCATCTTTTATCGCATGCATGTTTTTTCTCTTTCTATAACAACACCTTCTAGTTTTAATCGTGGCGATCGATTTTCCGGGCGGAAAACGTAATCGAAGAGTGAAGATTAGAGCCCAGCTTAAATGTTTTAAGTGTAACGCCATAACAAATAAAATTAAAAAACACAACTTCAAAACATTTAAGATAACTTTACTAACATTTCGTTGCCATCGTGCAACATCTTCAGAGTGTTAAATTACAGGTGTCAAGATCTATTTATGATATATATATATTATCTATCTATATAATTATTGGCTCGCTCGTTGTCAATTTGACCTGTATAACATAAATAGATCTTGACACCTGTAATTTAACACTCTGAAGATGTTGCACGACGGCAACGAAACGTTAGTAAAGTTATCTTAAGCTACTGTTAAACGCTACAATTTTTGCTGCAACTTGTGTCGTAAAAAAAAATTGTTGCAAGTTGCACGACGTATTTTAGCGTGTAACACCTCTTCATGCAACTTGTTTTTCAAAATTGCAAGTCGCATGAAAAGTAGAAATTGGTTCTACTTTCTGCAACATATTTTGGAAAGTTGCATCTATTTTCTTACGTGTAGCACCCTTTCCTGCAACTTGTGTCGTGCAACAATTCTTTTTCGTGACACAAGTTGCACCAAAAATTGCAGCGTGTAACAGTAGCTTAAAATGTTTTGAAGTGGTGTTTTTTATTTTCATTTATTATGGCGTTACACTTCAAAGTTTTACGCTGGACTCTAATCTTTATTCTTCGATTACCTTCTAGTTTTCTTGTCATTTTACATTTCACTCCGACAAAGGTTCTTCGCTCGAAACGTCAGTTATTCTAGATCTATACCTAAGTTCCGTAAGTTTCCCAACCCTTTTGGTTTTCTCTATGTCACGGTTCGCCATTCCTGCCCAACGAACCGTAACACGAAGTGTAGCACTTTTCGAGCCAACGAATTTCCAGGAGTTTCTAAAGGTGGGGGCACCAATTAAACTTCTACTCTTGTCCAGGTACCCCAGTTGACGGTGCCGAACGCTACGTTATTGGAGCGAGGGTGGGAATATGTAATTTTAAGGCTATATTTTGCCTATATCAGTCTATCTATTGTTCAATTTAATTATAAAAGCCAAGCGATAGCGACGAAAGAATAATCAGGTTTAAAAACGGGGGGTCGCCGCGCCGGAGGAGCCTACATGTAGATCCGCCACTGACAATTCTCTGAAGTGAGCCGTCAAGTTATTATAGAGATCAGCAGTCAAGGCCTTGCAGCTCTTTGTCTCTCCATTAAAATCAAGTGCAGAACTACCGGATTGATAATCATGCAAATGGAAGCGTCAGTTAGACTCAAGTCTTTCTTTGTTTTTGCTCTAGTCAGCCAAAAGTGAAGTATAATTTCACAATTGATTTAAAATAGTTTCTTTACTTTTGATCCGAAGACAAAAAATATCGTCTTAATTCCATACGGAGTTCGAGCTCTAAGTTACAGGTCCTCGTTGGTTCGCCTAGATTTATTAAATGGCTTAGCTCGTTTTTCGGGCTGTACGGGAAATTTGGCTTGCTGAGCGGTCTAGAGTTTACGATATTGACCACCCGGTCAAAACTCTTTGTTCTCGGACGGGTTAGTTTTGGCGGGAAATTTTCTAATTTGATTTTCAATGGAAATTCCGGAAGCTTTGGGAGCGTTGATTATTAATGGTCGTGATTGGTACCGAACAGAAATGGGTTGGGTAAGCCAAATTTATGGAAAAACATGTAAAACGTTGGGTATTTTTTTGTTGCATGCAATTTGAATATTGGGTAATACTTTTAACACAAAAACAAACGAGTAAAATAAATCAGTGTTATATTGTATAGTTACAGCGACGGTGATACAGTGGAAAACACACATCTTACTTGTGTTACTTCTAAGTGGTTTCGTAGACAGTAGGTACACCTATTGGTTGGGTTGTGAAAACTTTATTTTAACCCTTTCAAGGTTGGGTAGTTAAAAAACCTACCCCGTTTCCCTTGTTTTTACGGTACAACTCGGGGCATAAGTAATGAACGATCCCTTGGTCTGTCCTGTATTATGAAGCCGGGTGTACACACTGTGATTAATCGGGCCGATTTCTAGCTCAGGTGCATGTTAAGTTGAGAAGCAGTCAACAGAACGCGCCTAGGGCTCAAATTAGCCCGCGTTTTGTTCATTACCATCCACCTATATCAGAAATTGGTCCGATTAATCGTAGTGTGTAAACGTACCCTTAACCCTATTAGTGCTAATCCCGGAATATTCCGGGATACACACATACATCTACTCGACGCAGTGCAGCTCGCGGAATATTCCGGGAGTGAACAGGATATATAGGGCTATACATAGGGTAAACAACTCAGCACTACTAGGGTTAACTGTAACTTGATAATTGTTTTGAGTCTGTCATTAGTTAAGGGGTTACTTTAAGTTGTTGGAGGCTGGCATACAATGTATTTAGTTGTTAGTATTGTGAATGCTTGGGGCGTGAGGAACACTGTGAACAATGGGATGAGAGATCAGATTAGATGAGAAATCGGAGCCGTTGATTCATATTGTGGCCCATTCACGTGGTAAATGAGATTAGTGAGAACAGTGGCATAACTACGAGTGGTCGAGAGCACCCGGAATGGTACAACAAACCAAATACATTTGACAATTATGTTATACAAACAGGGGTGTCGAAAGCAGTTTGATATTATGGGGATGAAAAATCGATCGAAATTCTCTACAGAACTCACTTTTTTAGAAGGAGTCGCAGGCATTTTCCCTCGGAAAACTTTAAAAATTTCATAGAGCCCAAAAAACGCATTTACAACGATGCCCGCTCCGTAAATTTATAACGATCTGTGAGCCTCTGATTTACTTACAATAGTAATCTGAGTCGGTCAATAGTGACATGTCCCTCCGGTAGTTACGTCAATGGATAGTGAGTTAAGACGAGCCGTTCGTGCTCGACAGAGATGTGATTAAAACCTTTCGAGAACCAAAATTGTAATCTGTTGCGAAGGACGGCATAGCACAGGCAAGCGTTTACAACACAGTTACTGTTCATTTTTATCAGAGGAAACAACAATTTCTGGAGTAAAGTTTGAACGGACATAACTGGATATAAATTTCAAGAGTTTTCCACATCCAAAGGATTTTCGTGGAGGGATCTCCTGGATCATACGTGTTCACTTGTATTACTTATATTTCACAAACTCATTCATAATTCATGAAAAAAACACAAAAGAAATCAGTAACGAGACGGCGTTTAGATGTATGTGGTCTTAATTAGCATAAAATTTCGACAACTTTAAACCCGATTTTCCCCTTAAATACGGATTCGTTTGAGAAGCCATATCGTACACTCGAAAGTTGTGTTTGATCTGATATCGGAACACCTCGAAGTTGGTTATAAAACTCGGCCGTCGCCTTGTTTTTCGACTCACTTCTCGGTGTTTGGATATCAAATCAAATACTCCTTCTCGTGTATGATATATTACTTAACAATTCGAAAACGTTCGGACTTTTTGACGAACAGATAGTCAAGGTGAGCAAAGCCCAAGTAGACCATCGGTCACGGAAAAAGAGGATAAGCAGTGTAATTGTCAAATATAAATTCGATTAATTGGTTAGATATATGAAGAGTTTTAGTATAAAGTTGGTCAACTGCTATAGTATTTTATTCATTATCAGCATTTCATGTCTCAAACTCGTTAATAATTCATAAGAAAAACACAAAAGAAATCAGAATCGAGACGGCGTTTGGATACCTGATGAAATACTTGTATAAATTAAGCCAACTTTCACCTCGATTTTCTCCCAAAATATGTTCGTTTGAGATGCCATGTCAAACACTCGACAGAGTGTCCCATCCTCTATCCAAACAGCTCGAAGTCGGTCCAAAAAACCCGGCAATCGTCTCGTTTTTCAACCTACTTCTCGGTGTTTGGATATCAGATGAAACACTTTGTCTCGTGTTTGACCTACTACACCCCCAATCAACGAATTTCATTGAAATTTTACTATTTACTATTCGGTGATAGTATAGAAAATGCAATAAGCCAAAGATGTCTCTTAGAGATTGAAGAAATTCCTACCAAAAATAAATAAATTTGATCAAAAATTGGTAAAATTTAAACAAAAATAATTAGACAACTCGCTTTAGTTTCCTATGAGAGATAGCCAACTCGTGCTTCGCTTGATGTAAACCTTGCGTTCGTTGTCTCATCGGATTTGTGATATGAAATGGTACACTTCTATTAAAGTATAAATTGACATGCATTTCTCACACTCCCTAATTGGACGAGCATGGTTTTCCGTCATCTACAGAGACACATCCTTTTCCTGGAATGATTACCCACTTTCAAACAGCGGTTGTTATGTTTCTATTCCCCGATGGTTAACGTAAGCAATTAACACCTGGTTTGTAATTTGTGTTAGGACTTACTAGTACACTGTAAACAGACTGTAGTAGGCGAAGCAACGAAACGTTGGATTATATCAAACTTTTCTACATGTATTTCGACTTTATATTAGGATATGGCATTACTGTGTATCCTATGCTGGGTATTAATATTGCTATTAAGGACTATTATCATTTTTCACAAGAAAAGAAGGGGCATCGGGACCTAACTTTAATTGAAAGTTGCTAAGTCGATATTCACTGCCATTCACTTGCTTTGTGCCAAACAAACTTCTAAGCTAAATGAAGTGTTACCAGGTCAAAATATTGGCGTAAAAGTAAATTCTACGCATACTCAGTAGCGTAGCCAAGAAAGACCTGGCCAGTTACTTGTGAAAGTAAGGTATTTCCTCACTTTCACTCATGCATTTTGAGCAGAGATATGTTACAATACCGATAGAAAATCTACTGCTGAAGTTGCACAGAAGGTATTAAGCCTTGAGTGGTGATGGTGGGCGAGGATATACAGAAACGAATAAGTAACTGGCAGTCATACGAAACAAATTTTGGAGATTCCTAATCACGAGGAATAAGAATTTATTCATTTTGCTTTTCTTGAGCATCCCGAGTTCATCATTTGTAAATTACTTCTTTTCCCTGAACTATTCTTTACTTTCTCAAACACAGCTGGTCCTGTTAATTGTGGTTTCACCTGCCTTCACCTTTCTAAACACTTATTGTCCTTCTGTATAAAAGCCACAGCTATTCGATGTAATTTGATTGGTCTGAGTATGACTTTGAAATAAAATAGAAACATCACTGACTCACTCTTTCGTCTTGATTTGACTCGAATCTTGAGTTTTCAAGATGCTGTTGTACGGATTATGTTTTGCTCTATAAGTCTATACCCTGCCACATTAAATAATGATTAATTGAATTAAAATGGCTGTCACAGGACATTTTATTGTTTAGTTTATATGCTAAATATCATTGTCTTAGTATGTACAGGTTTAGCTTACCGTTCGTCTGAGATTACACTAAATCAACGAATGACTGCATGAATACGACATATGCAGTAAGGGAAAAAAGGAATAAATAAAGGAATAAATAAAAGAATAAATAAATGAATAA
>JBAHVQ010000510.1:152616-176806 GCA_036872915.1 Nanipora kamurai
TATAATTGCAGATAAAGAAAAACCTTTGTTAAGTTCATCCAACATGGCGGCCATGACGTAACGTACACACCACCTATACGTAACCCTGACAGCAACCTTTCAACTTTCAAACATTAAGGCATATAAAAAGAGCTGCATTTAGATTGTTTATAAAGAAAATCGCGAGAAAATCTTAAGTCACGACAATATCGTGTGAGGTGGCAGGTCTGGTTTCATATTTTTTGCTAGTGTTTAAATCAGTGAAACATTTCAAACAGGAATCTATCATTTAGAAACAGATTTTATATGTTGGCGAATCGACTTAGGCCGTTGGCGAACTGACGCTGAATGCGTTGGCGAATCGACCGGAAACGTTGGCGAACTGACAGTTGGCGAAACGACTCGTTGGCGAAACGACCGGTTACCGAGACGTTTTTTTATTCAAGATGACGCATCTCTCTCACAACAAAGGCGTTTGAGGTTTTCGGTATATTTTTACATCAATTACAAGATAAACAGTATTAGTAATGCCCTAAGGTCTGGCTAAACACTCCAACGTTGTCCAACATCAGACAATAAACGATGTTAGCATGCATGTAAATTTCTATTCAACAATCAGTCAATACAAATATATATATAGAACAATGTCAACAATAATGGGTGAGAATTTGCATTCAATGTAACATCACAAATGCTTACCTGAACCCTAACCCTAACCCCAACCCTAACCCCAACTGCAACCCCAAACCCTAGCGCTGCATTTGTGATGTTTGTGGGCTCGACGTGGTTTTGGTAACCAGTTTCTAGTGCGCACTTTTAGAATAGGCATCATAGAAATATTAATTTTCCTCATTTTCACAGGATTCCCCCTGCATCCCTTTGGGAACTCCTACAGGTCTGTATATGCCATTTTGAAAACTCATGCACAATGTAGCTTTTGTGCCAATCCATAACTCATTTGGTACAATATGAACAAGTCTGTTGACACTTGACATTAAATTTGGTCTGATACTGTACAAAACTTATCAACCAGATTTTTCATCAATACCAATAGTAACACAGAGGTTGAAGTTACATTATGTAATGAAAATTATTATAATTAGTTGCTGTAAGTTAATAAAAAGATGTGATAAAGAATTTTCCATACTTTTGTTTCCTAAGTTTTTCTGCCAACTCATCATTTTTTGATGAAAATATTGATTCCTAGGATAAAAAATAGGATAATTAAAAATAGTCAAAGTTGCAACAGTCTCAGAACCCAGTCAGCTCAGAACCCAGTCAGCTCATCCCCTGATTGTTGGGTGATAATCGCACTACATGCCCCAGAAAGGTTAAATCTTTAACCCTTTACCAGCTAAAGGCACACTCTGGAATTTATTATAACTAATGTACCCTGGGAGGGAGACATCTGGCCATCAAATGGTTAATCTCAATTGTGAAGACAGCTCAGTTTTGAAAACTAGATATTATTAGTATAACTTCAAAAGACGTTTAACCATGAGTGAATAAAACTTTACTAAAGCAATATTTTATATAAATTGTTAATGAGTGCATTGTTTAACCTTTTAATACACAGGGCTCATTCCTGTGACCAGTAAAATCATCTGGTGTCAGCCAGACTAAAGTACTGAAGTGCACCCTTGCCCCTTAATGAGTTACCATAAGGCAATTTATTGGAGGCTGTGGATGTTCTGGTCAGTGGTGTGGCCAGATCAGAATTTTTGGAGGGCCTTCTAGGAGTACAAACTTTAGTTACAGAGAATATTTGTCTTGAGAATAAGCCTATTTAAGAAATTTAGTATGGAAAGCTCTATAAGGCAGATTCTGGAGCATTCATTTGGGAAGCACAGGCTCCTACAGACCCCAGTCAGTGGCCACACCACTGATTTTTAATTTCTCTTTTTCGTTTTGAAGCCGTTGTCTACTTTTGCTTGTTCTTCTGAGCATTTGAATATAGTACATTCCATAAAAGCCATTTCTAAACTGAGGGCTTTCTATCAATCCAATATTAGTGAACAAGATACAGTACCACTGTATCCTTCTAAAGAAATAGAAACTGAATAACCTTTGTAAGAAAAAGTGCAAACTACTGTAAATACATGTAAGATATCTATTTAGTCATCAACACAATTGAAGTTGACAATGTGAGAAGAGACTGGTGAAGAGAAAAATAAAGACTGGCTATAAACATACAAATGACAGTGTGTATGCATTGCAAAATCCACAAAGTGATTCAGTTTCATGTAGGATTGAGGTATCAATCCAATACTTATAAAGTAACTTAATTTTCAGAGGAGGTTGCTGTATGTGGTTCATCAGTTGGAAGGGACTTAATATTCTAATCCTTAAAAATATAAAAATGTGAAAACCTGGGTGTTTATTTTGAAATTATGCACAGTGTCCATTTCCTAAAAATTATAACTTTTATTGTTATAAATAAATAGTATGGTCACACAGCATTGTAATATGGATGATGTATATAGCATTGCTGCTTCTGGAAGTTGATTGTCCAGGTTAGTATAGTCTTGAGAAAGACTGATACAAATATAGGCAAACGTGACATTTACTCTTCAATTGACTCTGAACATAACTGCTGCTAAGGCCATCAAAATGGCAATCACTTCCACCAACAGTCTCTCTCAAGACAATATTAATCTGGACTATCATCTTCCACAAACAGGTAACGATTCTCCTAGGTTCAAACCATTATGTAATTTGATTGAACAAAATGTACATGTATGAGTAGGTACTTCAAACCTGTGAATACTCAAAATATTTTATGTGCATTCAGAGGCGAATTGGTGCTAGAACATCAATACTGGTGCTTAGTTATGACATGTACAATTCTACTATTACTGAGTTAACAACTCCTGTAACCGTACTGGGATTTCTTTGGACCAGAAGTATTTACTGACTATAGAATGCGGGATATTTTCTTCAAGATTACAGAATAAATACCTCATCATCATCACCCTTTTGATTTTCTTCTAATTCTTTCTTTAATTTAGCCTTTTTTAATAGATCTTCTTTTTTCTGTTCTTCTTTCTCCAACATTTTCTGTTTAAATGTTTTCTTCTTTTTTACTTGTACAGCTTTGGCATCTATTTTACCAGTTGAAATTAAAAATATCTGTAAAAACCACCACTCTACTTGCAAAACATGTCAACAAACAACATTATCCTTTGGCAAGAAAACAATATCCCCACATGATACTAGCAAGGGGTACCATTCAGACTCAATATATTCCTTATCATCTTTTCACTTGAAACTTGAAACCACAGAATAAATGTATAACTACATGTAGAGTCAGAACTCAATTGGAGTCAAGGTTTGACAGTACCAGGTTTCTGATTTGTTCAGGAGTTTTTTAGTATTTGAGTTTTTGCTGACCAAACAGCCACAATATATAGCTATCTACAACCATAAAAACATCCTTATGCCAATGGTGTACTGTCCAAACAGGGTTTAATAATGATCAAGGTTAATAACATGTCAATGATCCAGGATTTTCAAAGCGACTACAGCACTGAATTGAATACACATTCTTACCCAGATTTACGTGACCGCCCAACAAGGTTCCACAAAATAACCCATACAATTGTCTACGTTTTATGTTAATCACTTTTTGCCATGACTAAATCGACACCAGATCAGATCTGGCCATGCAGGTAGTACTGTACGTACCAGTTGAAACTTCCTTGTCTTCTGCTTTCTCTTCATTTTTCTCTTCTTCTTCATCATCCCAATTTTCCTTCAGGTGTCATGGTACACAAAAATTATTTGACAGTACACAAATACCATGAACAACTGAAAAAAAATTGTTCCCATTTACCTTCAAGCCATCGTCTTCCTCATCCTCACCTTCCCACTGATCGCCTTTCTCAGCTTTAAACTCCCCTGGCTCAAAATCCTCTTCATCTACGTGAAAACAAATATGCCGAAGAATGTTACTTCAACCCATAATGGAATTAATTTAATCCATATTAAAATCGTTTTGGTGTAAATAGTTTAAATTTAAAAATTTTCTAATTTTCTAACACAACTTGTAACTAGTTACTTACCCCAATGGTCTGCCATGATGACTCACGTTTGGTCTTACGTACGCGTCCAAGGATCAATGGACTGGATGCTAAATTGTGATAACCCAATTACCATTTAGCTGGGCGCATAGGCTATGATTTTTGTCAGCCGATTTTTGTCGGCTGACCCACCGATAAAAAACGATAGATAGCGTACACGGGTAAAAGTCACCCGATCAAAATCGTATCTGGAACCGCCATATTTACGATTTTCAAATTCAGGTGACCTCAGCAAGGGAGTTGATTGGTCAAAGTGACAGAAAAAAGTCGTTAATCGCCGCACACGGCCCGATGCGATTTCCATCGGATAATATAAAACCAGTTTGATATTGTCCGATAAAAATCGCTCCTATAAGATCCCTCACACGTTTTTAGTCATTGGCCCTAAATTTAGTATCACGCTAGAAATCGGCCTACAAAAATCGTACCGTGCCCTCACCTCGCACCAGGGTATTTTTGCTTCCACGGTGAAGGCTTTATTGGATGCACCCACTGAATGTGCACACCATGTGAATTTATTGATTCGCAAGCTAATTTTTTGACAGCTGTCAATAAATTTACATGGCACATACCACAAATAGGAATTAGATTATTTATTTCACCGTGCAAACGTTCAAAGAATTAAACTGTGCTAATTAGCAAGGGAAGCAGGTTTTGGGCACTGGATAGAGTCAGGATAGCGTATGGTCGCAACACGATTTGCAATATTCAATCCAAATACACACAGTGATTCGGTACTTTAATATAGATCTAATATTTTCATATCTGTTCAATCACTAAACATGTCATCACTGGTCTAAGTATTCAATAACTATTAAACATACATTTTTAAATGGATTTTTTTACTATAGTAGCTTAGGTATAGAAAAACTGACTTTTCGAGCGAAGGCCTTCGTTGGAGTAAAACCATTTTTTTTTTTTTACGTTTCACCCCGACAAAAGGCTTTTACTCGTAGCATCAGTACTCCTATACCTAAGTTCCGGTAACTTCGCAAACCTTTTGGTTTTCTACAAGTCGTTCAAAACTGCCTCCGCAACACTCTACTTTTTTATTAACTCTATATGCATTCCAGATTGAATAGTTTTCTTGCAACATCAGGCCGTCTTCCGGCTGGGAATCGAACACTGCAACCTCGGCAATCTAGTGCTCTAACCATTGAGCTACGGAGACCGTTGCCGAGAGCATGGTCACGAGTTCTGTTATTAATCGAGTTACAATATTCGTTCAATAGTTTTCTCAAGTTGTAGTATTTATTATACAAAATTTTGAACATATTGCAAATATTTTCTGGACCTTCTTTTCTTAGTGCTTTTGATATATATGACGTAAATTCGGACGTCCTACGATCGTTAAGTTTTTCCATCCCAATTTAAGTACGATGTGTTTAGAACGTACCTCATTTGAATCTCCTGTTATATAAGAGTTGTTATAGCACATCACAACTCGTGAATAAAAATTGTACACGCGCAAGCGTATGCATTTACTCATTCTCGTCCCCAGAGCCTCTTTCTTGCTGGCGCGCGATAAATGGCTCTCGGGGAATCCATAAATATAAAAGCTCTGATTGGTTATTCGTTCATTCGCGTTAATTAGCGGAAGTCAGGCACGCTTTCTCGATTTCAAAGAGGAAAACAACATTTTCAGACAACCTAAAATCACACATGATTCCATTTTGACTACCGATATTTTGAACCTTTTTATTGCACAATTGTAACAGCCAACCACTACCTTATTAACTGATGTAACAAAAACATACGTTGTCGATTTCAACGAAAGCACATCGAAACCAGAACCCTAAAAGCAAATGGGTTCCGGTATGGATTCCCCCAGAGCCTTTTATCGCGCACCAGCAAGAAAGAGGCTCTCGGGACGAGAATGGCATTTACTATGAAATAATCTCTATATATGATTGACCTTGGATTGACCCAATGATTTAGAACCCATTGGATTGACCAGTGACCAGTTAATGCCTAACCACGTGCACTGAAGTGTAATGATTTCCGGAATGACATATCCACGCATTTATGGGTAGTTTTGCAAGCAAATTTGCGCAAGCAATTACCCTGTTAGCGGAGTCCCCTTCGTTCTCCCGAGCGAGAGAAAGAAGGGAGCCTCTGCAGAAGTCATGTAGTGTTTTATTTGAGCATATGATTAGGTTGCTAAGAAACTGACTCGATCTCAAGCTTATTCGTTTTATAAATGGTTTCCCGTTCCGGCCAAACAGCAAACAAACGTGTCTTTGCCATTTATAAAACTTTCTAGAGAATTTTTATGCTGGGGAGTTGGTTTAAGATTTCTTTCAGATAAAAAGTGTTTTAAAGCTCTCTCAAAACATTCTTTCGGTACACTTTTCGCCATTATTTTGCTTCACGACGCGGGCTCAATTTTGGTCATCAAATACATCTTTTAGTACAGACTCGCGCATCAAAATCGGTTTAAACCAGTATCAAACCTGAAATTATGCATCTCATTATCCACATTCTTGGGTAGCGGCGCTACAAAATAAATTACACGACTTCTGCAGAGTCTCCTTTACTTCTGTCGTCCGTAAGGAGTCTCTGCTCGCAGGGTAGCAAGAAATATACCTTTCACGCACAAAAAAAACCCCCTCAAATTGGTACATTCAGGAACTTTATATTCAGCGGTGGGTGGACTGCAATTTTTCGACAATTCACTACAACGACAATGCCAAATTAAAATGTAGTCAGCTACATCTATCGCTGCTTGTCAACTGCAAAAGTACTTCGTTGATGCATATGGCGTTAAATTTGAAAAATGTTTAAAGACATTACCTCGGACGATATGCAACGGAAAATTAAGTAAGCTACATAGAATTCGTTATTTGCTCAACACAAAGTCTGTTCATGCGCCCAACTTTCTGACGACCGGTGAGACGCTAACCATTCCACTCCGACGTTTCACTCCGACGAAGGGCGTTCGCTCGAAACGTCAGTTTAATCATTCTTATGTTCCGGCAGTTTCTCAAACCTTTGGATTAATAATTATGTTCATTTGATGAGCAACGGATAATTCAACATAATTAAGCGATAAGGTAACCAGTGAAATAATACAAAGATACGGGAAGACAGAACTATATGGAAACAGATAAAGAAATGTTGAGGCAATATCGACTTGGTTTTAGTTTTATTGATAAACACGATTTCTCGTAATCCGATCTCAAAATACCTAGAAAAAATGCTAAAATTCTCAAAAGAGATCGAGTGTCCCGTATTTTTATGGTGGATTAGAATACTATGTAAGTTGAATTTTTATATTTTTTCCGGTAAGGGATTAGATTCCCCTATGCTCAGAAACACGCGTGTGTAAATCTTGAATACTTTCTCCGATGTACAAAACTCCGCAGCTTTGGCACTTAAATTTACAAATCACTTGCGATGTATCGTACGGGGAGGGAATCTTGCCTTCAAACCAAAGAAATGGGGAAAATGAAGCCACTAGGGCAGACCCAATTTTAATTTGGGGATATGAGGAGTTAAGCAGCTTTTTTTTAATTAGAGTTTGAATTTCAATAAAATTTTGACAAGTAAAAGGAAAATAAAATACAATAATGCCCTTAAAAATGAAATGGCTTCAGCGGAATATGAAAAAGTCTTGTCAAGAAATGAAGCTACGCAACTGACGGTAGACAAGGTCTTCGGGATAAGCATTTTCAATAAACTACTTTTAAGTTTCTCGTGTTCGAAATTGAAAATAGCGTTAATCGTGGAAATTTTGAAACATCGATTGAGAAAGGAATAGAATAAACGTTTTTTTACATCTAAACGGCATGCCTGGAGGAATCGACAGGTGTAAGTCCATACTATACGTAAAAGTTGATTTGCGATAAATAGATGTTATATCATGAATCGAAGTATTATAATTATATATTATAAAACTCTTATGATATGTGAATAGGTAGATCTTAGCTATACAAATATACTTAATTATACTCTTTTGTGGCAAATATTCGTGTTTATTCTGAGCACTCAGATCAATTACCAGATTACGTTTTCTGCCTGGTGAATCTCTTGTCGATGTTTTGAAGTGTCTGTGTAATTAAAATTAGTTAAAGTCTGTCTTATTTGAAAGAAAACATCTTTTATACTTTTTTCATATCCATCTTCGTTCTTGAGATATCAAGATTTGTTTGATGTACTATTTCAAAAACGAGTTCAAGTGTTGGATCACGGTATCAAAACACGAGAAAGCAATGAATCTCGAGGGGCATCATTCCAAGTGACAGAATGGGGTTGTCTGATTGCGTAAAATTCTCACAAATTATTAACGAGTTTGAGAAATGTAAATAACACTATGCATACGTCACACTGCATAAAGAGCTGTTGTAAAATTAGCGAAATTGTTGAGCTCGAGTCAACTCTTTCAGTTGACTTCTGCAGTGTAGGATAATTGTGAATTTATCATTTTGTACAACCCTGAGAATGGTTCTGAAATATTATTGAACAATGTCCTATGAAACTGTGAGTGTGGGTGTACTTGCCTCATAAAACTAAATATACAAAATTTCTTGGGAGATATGGAATAAGTATAAAGGATATTGTGTTACAATCTCAACAGTTCTTTCATAAAAGACAAACTTAATTTTCAATGCATGCATAGACACTTTAAAGAAACCAGTAGAGTACATCCTTCATTTGTATGCACATCTCTTTGCTGAAGGCAAGCGTTCAATTTCTTCGCACCAGTACGCTTCAAGATCTTTGATAATTCTTGCCATATTAATTTATATGGAAAAAGTAGATGCGATAGCTTCTGCAGCCGAGGCCATCGATACGTCAGTGGTCAACAACCTTTCTAAATAATTTCTAACACTTTATAGCATTTCCTACCCAGAAGTAAAAGTTCTGGTACAAGACGAAAAAATTTACTCAGATTTTGAATTTCTGAGTTGTTTGAAAAGGCGAGCCCTGTTAATACCCGAAGACTTTTTCTGTAACCACTAGAGGACGTTCGTCAAGCTCGTTTACTCAGTAAAACGACTTCTGAGCCCTAGACGGGAATCGATTATATATATGACGAACAGTACATATGACGAACGTGCAGCCTAGCTCACCATCTGAGTCGTAGTGGCTCAATGGTTAGAGCGTCTCACCGGTCATCAGAAGGTTGCGGGTTCGATTAACGTCTAGGATTCAAAATCGTTTTTCTGAGTAAATGAATCTGACGAACATCCCCTAGTCGTTCTGATATTTACCAAGCTCCCACAGGAGCAGACTTTGTGTTCAGTGTTTAAGTAAGACTTTTTTTGGTATTTAAGCTGAATTCTCAAAACAAATAAATTTACATATTTCCTACTGATCAGTAGTTTGAAAATTAGACGATTTCAATGATAGACTGAAACCCTCCTATCAGTATGGAAAGATCCCATACGACTTAATTTTTAAAAACTGCTGGAGGGAGACCTTTTTTAGTTACAAAGCACTAATTAAACGTTAACTTGTGTCAATTTTGGTTCACAAATAATCAGTGAGTTTGAGAACTGGCTTACTATGTATACCATTCTGTTTAATTCTCCGAAATTTCTAAGTGTGAGAATTATATATGTCGAAACCCAACCGCGACCAGCTGAGAAAAATTGCGACTCAAGGGCCAAACTCGTACGCAGGATCTTATCTCCACTCGGAGATATGATCCTGGGTACGAAGTTGCTCTAGGGCCTCCGGCTGGGAATCGAACCAGCGATCCTGAGAATCTGCTGAAGTGCTCTAGCCGTTGCCGAGAGCATGGTCGCAAATTCTGTATATACGTGGATGGCAATGCTGGTGAAGTGAAGCGTACATTCAACAAATATTTGGTATTTACATTCGGTAACACGAGTGCAAATGCCAAATACTCCTTGAATAATTCTCCGAAATAGATTACGTTTTATTATTTATTTATTTTTCCACTTACAAACAAACTGCACGGAGCCACTTTAACAGGAACTGTCAAGAAGTGTAAAACAGAAATTGAAATCCCAAGATTTTAAGATTTTCTGGTGTTGATTCATTATAGAAATTAAAATTGAATAAATGAGCTAAAAAATTCCCACAGCTACTCGAGTGTTCATTTCGTTCGTGGAATCGTGGAATACAATGAAAACTAGTTCTATTTCCCTGCATGGCTCTTTTTCTCCTCTTTTCGTTTGTCTTCGGCGTTGCCGATCTTGTTCGCAATCTTTCTCTCGTGTCCAGGATAACCGTGGAGATGCTTGCTCTGGTCAACCTCTTTCTTCGATTTACCCTTCCTGGCGTGTGATCCAGCACGAACACTATCGTCACAATTGTACTCGTCGTATTCGTCTCCAACATCTGCCATTCTGGATTTCCACGAAAATAGCAAACGAATGTCAATAGTTTCTTGGGTAAATTCTTCTGATATTTCGTTCAGTGGTAAATGTCGTCCACGTAAACTCAAAGTATATTGTAACTTTCTTTCTTCGTTCACGAATATTCTGCTCCCACTGAAATTCAAGATGACGTTGCAAAGACTGAAGTGGGTCGTCGACTGGGTCTAATATGGATTACCGCTGTTGTTGTGCGCCGTCATTCTTTTTGTTTCGAAAGTCGTCTGTGTGAATTACAGGATCTAATTTTCCACGAGTATGAGGTTAGAAAAGTGTTATTTTTGCTCCTCAACCGTTTATCCTGGTCACGGAGTCCAATTTGTTAGAAACGACTGTAAGGTGAGTTCATTAGAGATGAGTGTTCCATATATTATACGTCAAATTGACTCAAATGTAATGAAAAATGTTTTAATATTGCTTTGGTGAAAAATTCTCATTGATTCTAAAGTCAGAGAACGTTTTTGAAATAAAAATTATACTGTCTTATGACGAGTAAATGTTCTTATAAACTGAGGTACAGGTAGTCGGTCATCCTTAGCAACTATTTTAATATTACTTTTGTCAAACAACTGCATTCCTGATTTGGCAGAATTTGGTGTGTAAACCGTGTACAGTACTGTGAACTGATAAACTACTTAATATTCCTACTTAAACTGATGGTATGATGTTCAATGTACTGTGAAACATTGATTATCTGGACTTTCTGGGAGTCAGAAAATAAGTGAATATGATCACGTGGAGTAAAGGCAAGGTTGGTACAACCTTTGCAAGTTGAACAGGAAATGAATCTGTTACTTTTTAGTTTGTGGTGTTTTTGCCAGGTTTACCATCACTGGTGTCTAAATAATGGGGATGTTGATTATAGTGGAGTCAATTTGATTATTACTTCCCGCTAAACAGATCATTCACGATTTGGTGTTCTCCATTGAGTTGCTGTATGGATGCATTTAGGAAGTTGGGAGAGCACAAAAAAAGCCTAAGAGTTGCTCAAGGTGATAGCCAAGAGCAACTCAAGATTTTTTATTGCTCTCCCAACATCTCAAGTGCATCCGTACACTCATAGAGCATGTGAAATCATAAAGCATTTCCTTTATTACATACAATAAGAGCAAAAATGATGAAGAACAAACTCTGTTATTAAAAATTACTTACTCCTTACAGAAACCAAAAATTAGAAACACAATGTTTTCCCCCTTATTTTCCCATGCTCTATTGAGGAATGGGGCATAATGGCTGCCAATCACAGAAAACATTACAGTACATTACAGTTTAAAAGGAGGCATGTGTAGCCTGTAATTCAGCTGGAATGCTTATGATTGATCAATTTATGAACTTACTGTACACTGTCCTGTTAAATCCTTTCATGAACTGTTTATGTTGTTGAGAAGTTATCTGTCAACTCCCAGACCTACTGTAGTTCATAAAAAGTGACATAAAATTCTAGAGTTTTTTGTGAACTAGTAGTTTATATTAGTCTGTGATTTATATACCTGTTTATGTGTTAGGTTTTTCGATTTTGCCGTGCCAAATGCCACAAAGCTTTCAAGAGGAAGAGAAATCCAAGAAAGGTTCGGTGGACTAAAGCATTTAGAAAAGCAGCTGGAAAGGAGCTTGCTGTTGTAAGTTGGAAATTATTAAATGTAATTATACAGTACATTTGGTGTCTAATTAATGTAAAGGTATTCAATGATGTTATTAGATATGATGTTTATAGTACACATGCTCTCAAGCTATTCTACTCAGAAAAACTTTCTGAGTCCCTGATGGGAATTGAACCTGTAACCTTCTGATTGCTGGTGAGGTGCTCTAACCATTGAGCTACCTGGACTCAGATGGTGAACGAAGGTTACATTCATGTACTGGTTTGTAATGGTGTTTCATTGATTGGTACTAAAATAAAAAGACAACATATTGAGACATGCAGACTGGCAGTACATATGTCTAGCACCATTATGAACCAGTGCATAAATGTACCCTTCACTCACCATCTGAGTCCATGCAGCTCAATGGTTAGAGTGTTTCAGCAGTGATCAGAAGTTTATAAGTTTGATTTCCATCAGGGACTCAGAAAGTTTTTCTGAGTAGAATAGCTTGTGAGAATGCATATTATAAACCTAATGTAAAGCTAGTAAACTAAGATTCTTATCAATATTTGATTTTGTTTTTCCTTGATGATCTCATGAACTTAAAATATAAAATTGGAGTATACTTCATTAGTGCAGTAAGACCCAGTCAGTTTGTAAACTGTATAAAGTAACTCAATATAAACCTGGTCCATCTGAAAGGGAAATTTGGGGCCAAATGTACAAGAAGGTTAATTCTGGTTGAATATTTCAGAGAAATTAACTAACTTTCAAATGAAAACTTTAAAATGAAACATTTTAAAACTAATTTCAGAACTTTTTTAAAACAGCTAGTAATGTTAATTAAAAGTGCTTAGGAAATGAAAATTGAACTTATGTTGTTTGAATGAACCTTTGAAATGATATAAGAACACTATTTTTTCAGTATCTCTTTTTCAGATATTGTTCTGAATATATCTGTTTGAAATGTTAATGAATTGATTGATGCAGCATTTTGAAAAATTGGAAATAAGTTGCAAATCCACGATCATTTGATCTGTAGTTCAGGTCATGATACTAAAGAAATTTTAGTACTATGATGACCTTTAATTTGTTCCTTACCTGTCTATTTACTGTCTCTTACCTCAGTTTACTACATTTGTCAACTTAGAGTAAAGTACCACAAGTTGAAATGATGGGTCTCCAATGTTAGAATTTGATTTCAGAATCATCCAATGTTAAGGTTTATTGACTTTTCAAACAGTGCCTCATCATTACTGTATCTTAGAAAATTGTATTAAAATAACATAATTTGTTTATCAGGATTCGACATTTGATTTTGAGAAACGGCGAGACATTCCAGTCCGCTATTCAAATGAACACATTAAAACAACAGGTAAATGCTATAAAAAAAGCTGTAAAATTTAAAAAGTGTTTACTGTATACTATCTGTCTGCTATCTTCTGTATACCTTGGTAATTTGTTGTTAATACTGTGACAGGAATTTCTCACATGTTCACAGCACTTTGTATTTATAGTAGTGAACTGGAGGGACTGGGATAGAAAAAGAGTAAATGGGAATGTGGAAGAAGCCAGGCTACGCAGAGTTGGATAAGGAGAGGAAAGGCAGAGACACACTATCGCTGTCGCCGTGTCGCTGGAGCTCAGCGACACGTTTGCACGGTTACCAAGGCTTGTCGCTGTGTCGCTGGGAGCCTGTCGCTGAATTCGCTGGAGCACATGAAATCGCTGAGTGGTTGGCGTAAAATTTCAAAAGGGCATCGCTCAGTGAGGTTCTGATAAAGGCTCGGAGAATGCATTCTGTCCTGGATAAGATTTCACCCTGTGAGGTCACCCTGACCTCGTTGACGTCGACTACTATCTCCGCTCACCATTGCCTACGACGGGCTGGTTTATTTCGTTCATGATTCTCTTCGATGCTTAAATTATTTAAAGTAACAGCAACTATGCTATACATAACTCTATAATTGAAACCACATTAAAATTTAGCGTAAATTTGCCGTTTTCTGTGATTTGGCCAATAAATTAGGTTGAAAAATATGTAGAACGATCGTGAAGTATTTTTGTCACTTTGTCGCTACCGATTTTCACAGTGTGTCTCACCATTTGTGGTTTGGTTGGTGATATGATAGAATATCACCATAGAGGGGAGAAGAGAGGCATGAACATAGCAATGTAGTAAATGAGAGAAGGAAGATATGAAAGGAGAGGGGAAGCCATGGAGAGATGGAGGAACAGATGAAAGGATAGATGAAGAGGTGGGGAAAGTGAGGGGGTGAGTAGGGGCAGATAGAGAGGTAGATTGTTGGAGATGGAGTGGTTGACCATCTAATTTAATCGTTGTGGTTTGCTTTCCTTTTAAGTTTCTGCCATGAAAAGAATATCTGAAATTCAGCAAAAAAGACAGAACCAGTTTATTCGTAACAGGTACAGTAGTGTGTTAAGTCTCGGTTTTTATGAAATTTTTCTAACAAATAGATTTGTCTGGACAAGGAAACAGCGTTTTCTGACCAAGAAATTTTATTTCAAGCTTTCGACCACCAATCTGTGGCCATCTTCTTCCTGCTGAAGGCCACAAATTGGTTGTCAAAACTTGAGATAAATTAAACGTATGTGATATTGTAAACACCGTCTGGAAAATAGCAACAGCTTTGATATACTTTGATCAAAGAAATATTGACAGTGTACATGTAAACCGACCCAAAGGGAAGCTAAATGTGCAAAAAACTAACAAAACGGTGTTCAGCAACTTCCCCCCTCCCCTTGGTTGCCCTGAGTTTCGCCCCAGCGATGTATCCTATGGGTATTGTGTACAAATACAAGTGATACACGTGATCCATAACCGCCATGGGTCAAGTACCTCTTTTGAATTTTGACCTCATTACCCGTGAATCACCGCTAGAACCTGACTCGATCGTTAACTTTCATAGGATTTGGACTTGACTATTAGTACGCTCTGAGTTCGGACATTTACCTTGTCTTAAGATTGCTTGTTGAAAATGTTACTGCATCTCACAGGTTGAAGAGAAGTAAGAAACTCACAGATGAAGCTGATCTCCAAGAGGTGGAGACTAACATCAATTTGATTAAACCAAAACCGGGTAAGATCATAAAGCTGTTGAATCGACATGTCCTGTTGAATTGGCGGGTAGATATAAAGATAGGTTGCTGGATGACATAAAACGCATGCAAATCGAATCTCATAGTATATTTAACCAGGAGTAGCCAAATGCACTTGCCTGACTTTCGGAACAAGTTTTTATTTAGTTGGCAAAGTTAAATTTTTATTATTCTCCATCACTGCACTTTGCCCTACGCGTAGTAATATTGAGATTGAGTGAGTGGTTCCATACACGGTCTTATTCGTTATCTTTGGAAGTAATTAATGACGTAGGCTATGGTTTAAGCTCCGAAGACATCCAAAACTTACTTTGCGGAAGTTTTTTGTATTTTTACAAGAAGAAATGCGATGTATGTTTTTTTTAGCTGCAGCTAAATTTATGTGTTTTTTTATTTTGGGATAATGGGGAAAGAGATGGATGGATTCATACCTCTGACCTTTATATTAGTGGACTGCGGATCTCTTATACTTTTATATTGCCATAAGTGTCGAAAAGTGTCCTCAATTGACTGGGCACATCTTGGTTTATCATCCTACGACTTCCGACGAGTAATACTACATAAAAAATGTTCAGAATTACCTTTCGATGGTAAACTTGTAAAACATATTCGAACTTAGTCAAATTTTCGGTTTACCGACAAATGTTTTTAGCTTTTAAACTGTTGTCAACTCACCAAACTCGCTTTTCATTCGAGTTTGATCCCATGCCCTTTTTGCATCTCATGAAACACATCTTGCATGTGATTGGTCGAGGAGGGCTTATTACATACCAAGATGGTGGCTTTTGAGGACAATTTCCAGAGGTTCATCCGCAGTCCAGTTATATAGAGGTCATTGGTGCATACACATAATCTTTAATGGGACAAAACAAGGTCTACGTGCATGCACGGCAACTTGAAATTCGGTGCCACATTGTGCTGGGTCGAGCAATCTAAAACATTAAATTTTTCATCGTAAACTGTTAAATATTAGTAATTTATCGAATGTCCAGATTCTAACTGTTTTGTTATGTGCGATGCGCAGGACTAAATTTTAGAATACTTTCTTGGTTCTAATTTCTCAATACCAAGTGGAGTAGAGTTTTCGACCCTAAAGTACCGTGGTAGGTCGCCTTGGTCCGGCATTATTTCTTTTAAGAGAGAAACTGCATCGTGATACAGTAACCAACGAAATATCACTGGTCACGTTACAGCCTTTACCACCTTCAGATTTTGGCGCTAACAAGACGAGAAGGGGGATGAATCCCACTATTTTGGCTTTCTAGTACACATTCAAATCAGTTATAGATACCGTTTGTCTTCATTAATACGACTATTCACTGAAGTGTGGTAAATGTTCATTCCATAGTAGAACATGGCTAACCTGCAGCCAGTCGTGTAATTTCGTTTACATGTGAAATAAGCTAGAAAAACCGTCAGTGAACTAATTGTTGAGATGCTTGTAGAAAATCAATAGATTTTCCCTACGTTCCGGCAGCTTCCCAACTCCTTTTGGTTTTCTACAAGTCGTCCAATACTGCCGACGCAGCACTCTACATTTTTATAATTTTTGCAGTATTCTGTTTCTTATGCGAAATGAAGTCATACAGGACGAAGACCCAGGTAACGAGACCGATGATGTAACGACTTAGCAAGAATAGGAGAACGGGAGCTATGGGGGTGTTAATTAACACACAAACACTCTCCTGAAATCTCCCTCCCAAATGGTTCATTTAACAAACCGTAATTTAAGCTTTTCATTTATTTTTTTCCAATTTCAAATAGTTCTCAAGAAATCCGCTGGACAAAAGATCTCCCAGGTCATGAAGGACGTCGAGCAAATGGAAACAGACGGTTAAATAAAACTGTCTTTATTTTACTTCCGTTATACATGAACCTTGTTCATTTGTAAACAGTATTTGAATGTCAAAATACGAATCGCTGAATGCAATTTGCTCAACGTTTTGTTTTTTCTCACATTATCATATTTTGCGTTTTTATTTAGTTTAAGGCCGAAGTTACGCTATACCGGATTGTTTTTATATCGGATTGTTTTCACTCAAACATATACCAAATCAGTGCATTTCGTTTCGCAGTTACACTATACCGCCCCGCTTCGATCAAACAAATGCTCCACACCAGGAAACCCGCTTTGATTTCGCCAATAAATGTCGTTTAACACCTGGAGTCATTATAGTTACCATTGTGGATGGTTATGTGCAGGCATGGCTTAGTACCCAGCTTCAATGCTCAGGACCCAGCTTTTAGATTCAGGCTTCAATGCTATGTGACGATAGCTTGGACCTGACCACCATGGTTTGCACCTATCACAGCGATTTTCGTCGGTGGAATCGGAGGTACTCTTTCCGGGAAGGGATGGGGAGCAAATGCCAAAAATCAGTGTTGGAACTACTGTCGCTTTCTAGAGAGGTCTGGCCTGTCGATCGCTAACACATGTAACGATGCCTCCTGCATCGAGTGGCTATTAAGGCTTTTACTGTCACGTGATCCTCTACCCCACTCATGCGCGTTTCCTCAGTTGTTAACCTTGGTTATTCCACACGCCGCTAAAATAGGCGTTTCAAGAGGAGCGTATCGGATTACCATGTGCACATGTGATATGGAACGGTATGGCAAATATCGGATTGCTTTTTGTATCACCTTCATAGCCGAATGATTTTCGTAGCTCATTCACAGAGGGCGTTATGTACCGGATCACTGCGTAGTAATATAAATGAAACCCCTACCCAATATGAAAAGTAATCCGATAAGCAAGCAATCCGGTTTAGTGTAACTGGGGCCTATTACTATTTGCGTTCAAGCGTGCAGCGTGCAGCGAATAACTAGTTGTTTCCGGTGATGATGATTTGAATGACATCAGTGGAATCTACACTGTGGAATACTGGTATCTGATTAGTTAAAACGAGAGAAATGACCCATCCAAACGATACTTTTCAAGCGTGAAGCAATTAAAAAATTAATTGTTTGCCGTTTGTGGCTGAATGCAAATGGTTGTAATCGTATACGACAGTCGTATCGTGTAAATCGACCTTTACAGGTCAGTGGTATACAATTTTACTCTCGCAAAGAGTTGTGATATGTACCTACCAAAATGGCGGCGGTTGTTTAGAATTTTTAGTAATTTCAATAACTTCTTTAATCCTACTTGGACGAGCAACTTTGAGGACCGTTTAATTTAAAAGGTTGAAGTAAATTTATGACTCTTGTTGGAGGAGACTGAACGTCTACGAGATATAAACAATATGGTAGGTAAAGAAATTTAAGTATACACCTTAAAAGAGCTGAATGTTATAGTCTTTAGAGAAGACTTGTTATATTTACCCCGTATCCCAATGGATAAAGAGCGTCCCAATAAAATTATGTCATAAAATTATTTATAGTCGAAATTGTTTAGTACAGCACTGTACTAAAAATGTCTATTTTCGAAAAGTGTGTTGTCAGTGCTGAGTGTGGTATGTCATTGACCTAATCTTTAAGGACTGTGATGTTTACCAACCGCAGATTCACCTCTCTTACTGGTTCAATAAAGGAAAAACACCTGTCTGGGATGAGTGATTGGCCCAGACAATGCTCATTTAGTAATATGATAGTTATTGAGCAGATTATGACTTAAACTGTCCTGGTGTGCACATACACTGTACCTAGAGGTCCATTTGATGGTTCTGTCACTTGAGGCTCCAAAGGAAGTGATTTGGCAACCTTATTGGTTACACATACATAACAGTTAACTCTTTCATGTCTGAGGACTTTCCCCCTGGATAAGTAAAATGGTGTGGCATTAGCCAGAGTTAAATACTAAAGTCTCCATACTAGGTCACTGATGACCTATACAGAAAGGAAGGTGTTAATGAAAAGTAGTACTTTCTAAACATTTTGTCATGATGTAGTGAGCCAATCATCAATAGTAAGTTACGTACTTACCAGACCGCAGAGGTGAGCAATGGTACACCCAATATGTGTTACCTAATGAGCCTTGACACCTCACAAATCATTTAAGTGACACATTTTGGTCCCATGAGAAGTGAGAAAAACATCTAACCCAATAAGAAATGCTTGTATTGAATGCCGAACACAAATTTTGTTTATGAGGGAGTTTGGTATGTATGTATCAGATGACTAGAGAATGTTTATCAAACTTATTACCTCCAAAAAATTATTTCTGGGCCCTAGCTGGGAATTGAATCCTTGGGTTCAATTCCTGTGTAGGGCTCAGAAATTGTTTTTCTGAGATGAAGAAATATTTGCTTATTACTGTACAAAATTCTTCCACCCCTGACAAATGTTTTGTGCCCCTGAATCTGAGATTTGACAACTTTGCTGTACCCAAGATTTTGGTGAAAGCTGTCCGACTCAGCAGTCCAGTGTACTGAGTTGTTTTTTTTATGTAGTACTGAGTTTTTCTTTAAATTTATAGGCTCTGTATAAATAATCTAGGCCTTAAATTAGGCTAAAAACAGATTCATAAATGAAAGACAAAACTAGAAGAAGAAGTGAAGATGTGTAATTTACAATGTATGTATATTACTCAACCAGGTGAATCAGGAAGCCATTTTAAATCAATTTGTTACAGGCCTCATGGTTGATTGACTTGTATGAAAATCAAAGAGAGGATGGATTTAAATGGCTTCTGAAAACCATTTGGCCATTATTCCAGCCAGTAAACAAGTAAATAAATCTTTGCAGTGGGAGCTCTTCTGCTGAGAAAATAAATAAAATTTTTCCCATTGTTTTTTAGGCTCGAAATGCAGAAAAAGCAATGTAAGTATCTACTGTAGTTATTACCAGCATAGTTATGGAAAAGGAGGGTTAGTTGTTTAAATGCACCTAAGTAATCATAATGTACAGTAAATATCAGTAAAGTGCTCCAGAAAACAAAAGAAATTATGAGGTAAAGGTGCTATTTGACATTATATAATATATAGTATACACTATGTACATTTAACTCCTGATGTAGATGATACTGTATTTGACACAAGCCCCTGACAAACAGCATCTGCCCACAAGAACAGATTCATTCTATATGTGTCTGGTATGCATATCTACATGGTTTTCCCCACCATCTACAAAAGGGCAGTGTAAGTCCTATTTGGGAAATTATGGTATTTAAAGGACCGACGTTAGAGTAGTTGCAAGAGTGGCTATTAATTTATCATCTCCTGTATGGCTTTAACATTTAACTTTATTTTGACTGAGGTTACTTGCAAGTAATTGAGACTTGGACAGGTTTTCATGTTAGCCAATAATTTGATAGGAAATTTTTAATGCTTGAGATTTTGGTTGTAAAGCATTTGAGGCTTATTTTTGCTTTGGCAAGTTTTCCTTATTAATTAACTGAGTGTATGCTAGGAGTATATTTCCCAGCTGCTGCTGTTATATTTGGTACAATGCAAAATCTGAGGGGATGGAATCAGCAGCCATTCAGTGGGTTGTAGGCAGATTCACAACCAAGATCAGAGAGGAGAGAGCTGGAACTGAATCATCCAATGGAACCTGGTCCAGAACTGACTCCAACCCCTCATAAATGATGGTAGCTGGGATGGTAACATCTGGTGCAGTCATAACATAGTTGAGGTAGACATTGCTTGACCACAATCCCCAAGGTTTAGATGAGACATCCTGGGATATCTCTGAAATAGATGTTGACTTGTGCTGGCTTCAGTGGGTTCCAAAGAGAATGGAGTTCCTAGACTATGCAGAGCAGAATATGGCAGTAGTGTTGTACAACTGGGAAAATATCCTGGAATGACTGGCCAATATACAGGGGGGTATACAAAAATGGCTAGCTTATTAAAAGTTATAATATTATTCATTAGAAATTACTTGTTGCATAAAAGATAAAAGATATTATTTGTAAACACATTACAAGAATATTAATGAAGCAATAATAAGGTTGCCTTTTGTTTTGCATACTGTATATATGACGCTCAGTGCCATGGGAATGTAATGTATTTTGTTCTGTAGGAACACACAGAAGGTGTAGGGAACCCTACACTGAAGTCCGCTTTAGCCAGTGAAAGGTGCTTGACAGGATCAAACTGACCTGAAGCGAAAGCAACGAAAAGCACGAAACATGCAGCACAAAACATAGTGGCATTCGGCTCAGAGGGGTTAGAAGCCAATATTAAGTGCATTCACTTAATTACTTTAGTCTAATTAGTCTAATTACTTAGTCCATTGACTAAAAGACGTTTTTGGTGACACGATGGGAAGGGTGGACGATGCTTTGTCCAAGTGCAGCAAATGCCCTCGAGAACTTGTTGTAGTCCCAGGGATTTTGATGTTCGAGTCTGAGAGGTCAAGGTCAACGTGGAGCAAGCGAACCGCGGACGAGTGGACGTCAATGGATGCAAATATTGATTGGGCCAGCCATGAAAAAATTATTGTGAGTGCATATTCTGATGCTGGAAGTGGAAATGCATGGCCCATAACGCTGGATATTGCACGAAGAATTACCAGAACTTTTTATTTGTCTGGTGGATTAGGTCTGACGAGTGCTAGCTGCCAGGCCTTGGGCCAAAAATGCTCACTTTGGGAAGTTAGTTCGGTGTAAGCAATTTCTACATGAGTTGTGGTTGGACTGGGGTTGGTTGTGCGTCGGATGTGTGTCGCAGCCAACGAAACTCCTGGAAGTGAAACCGGGATTAGGCGTTAGCGGCAAGATTATGACGACCAGGAACGTGCCTCGCGGAAAAGAAGAAGAAATGAAACCGGGATGCCACCAGCGAGAGGCGTCTGATTAAATGCACCTTTTTCCAAACACAGGATGTATCCGAGTTGCCTTCAGGTTGTGTCCAACGAACCGACCAGCGACTCGCTTGGGCGCGACCTCACTAGATCAGTTATATACTGGTGCTGCTAGGCGAATTTTATGTTAGGTTTGGCCGACACTGAACGTGTATACCTGATCTGGGATAAAGCGTGCCCAAAAATCTAACCTGAATTCCTTCGAGTACGTACTGCACGCGTCACTGGTCTGCATAGGCACGCTCGAATAAGTTAATAGATGTCAATAAAAGTCGCCTTTAAATTATAGACGCCTGTGAGCTTCTGCTATGTATAGAGGTCGCAAGCCTGTTTTGTTTATTTATTAACTATATTTACCACGGTAGCCTATCAACATAAGTCACAAACAAGAAAGTACACTTTTTTTTTCGAGTTGGCGTGGACGGCAATCGGGACTACGGATATGATTGGCTAATTCCCATTTGCATGTGAAACTTAGAGCGAAGATGCCCTTCCTCGCAGCATGTCGCGTCACATGCATCTCCGAAGTGGAACTGACGACAGAAGCTGGAGTAGCGATCGATATTCCATAACTGGCATAAAGTCGGCTATTTTAGTGTAACCTGCACCTCTCCGGAGCCTGAAGACAATAAGAGAACGATACCCGATGACGCGGTATGGTAATTCAATAACGTCTGGCACATCCGGGACCAAACCAAAAGTGTACGAGTGGCGGCATCTCGGCGAAAGGCCTGACCGCAATTTACCCAGTATCACCTCCAATATTGCTGATATAATTTTAGGATCGTAAGCTTGGATTGAAGCAGATTTGAGGGTCGGCGGGTTGGAATGCAATAAGTGCCAGTACCCAGGTGACAATGGTCAATGTCGGTAATTAAAGCATGTTCCTCTGAGATCTCAACTCCAGGCAGTTTCTCCACAATGACAACGACGGAGTATCAGTCTCGGAGGGAGCCTCCAAAAGCCAGGCAAACTCGGTGAATTTCCAACAGACAATCGACGTAAAAGATTACCTGGGATAGCTGGAAATCCTAACCCGATGACGAACGCTGGGTAGGGTTAAATGGTACAGGGTTCTAATCGCAGGGTAGGGTAGTGAAAGTATTCCAAAAATGTTAGGCGAGCCATGATCTCGAATAAACATCTAGAGTTGGTGGCAATATGGATGCTAGACAGCAATAAGCAGAAAAACCAGTGTGTAAGAAAGTTACGGTGAACAACGCTTTCACTGGGTTTATTACCCATCTGATCAAGCCGAGCGATGAGCAAACGCGGCGAGGAAGAAAAGTAGATAATCAAGGTTAGGGGCGTAACCAAGGGGGACCTCAAGGGCTCAGCCCCCCTGCTAACAACGGAAGTTTGTGAATAACTTATTACGAAGAATAAGTAATATTAAAAAAAGATCATTGGATTATAGTACTTGATCTGAAGTTGATCGAATTCGTTTTGATCATCGTTGTCTGATATATATGTTGGGTTATGTGCGATATGTTGCACAACAATTACTTATAATGTATCTGGTCACCAATCATGTGAAAGGCTGGGATTTTCTTATAACAACAACTCTGCATGCCTTAAGAATATATAAACGAAACCTACGTTACAGATCTTCATATTTATTTCTCAAACTCATTAATAATTCATAAGAAAAACACAAAGGACATCAGTATGGTGTTTGGATATGTGATCTTAACTAGCATAAACTTTGACAACTTTAAACCCGATTTTCTCCTTAAATACGGATTTGTTTGAAAAGCCATATCAAATACTCGAAAGTCGTGTTTGATCTGATATACAAACACCTCGAAGTTGTTTCTACTGCTCGGTGTTTGGATATCAGATCAAGCACTCCACATATTTTATCTATTTCGTGAAGAAATACGCCTTAATTGCCGGAAGTGTGGCATTTTAAAGGTTTAAGAATTCAAACATATTCTCTAGAACACGTATGACCCCACCTCGCACAAATCCTAGTGGCACGCGTGTTCGAGGTGGAGGAGCTGATTCAAACCGATAACGAAACATGGAGATCGATGAAGGGGGCGAAGGCCAAGTGATTGAGAAAGCTAGGCTGTTGATCGATGCGATACCACTGGAAGCAGCTGTACATGTCGATGTCTAGTGGGGTGAAGAAGAAAACAAAGGCTGTTTAGCGAAGGGGACTGTCGAGGGCGAAATCGCTTGTCCGCTGACTAGATACGAAGAGACCGAGTACAGGTTAAGTTTACAAGGATGCTGGCGAGATCAAATTTTTTTGGATTGATTTTTTGATTGACATCTTTATTTAAAAACACGAGATCCATTTCACTATTGTGCTCTTCAATGGAGACGTGTATACCTA
>JBAHVQ010000510.1:192445-203446 GCA_036872915.1 Nanipora kamurai
TATGATTCTTTTGGTGTTTAGTCGCCGTGACCGTGCGCAAATCTTTTGTTTCATGGTTATTAATACTTAAACAGTACTGTTGGCTTGTTCAAAGCAACTATTCCTATTGGTTGATTCCTTCATTATTTATGATTCTTTTGGTGTTTAGTTGCCGTGACCTCGTACAAACGTAAACTGTAAGCTAGAACAATGAGTTTCCAGATCATTTCTCTATTGACTATGGTGCGTTCGATAGAGCCTATTCGGAATAAGAATACCTGAAATAAAACATTCCGTTCGCTTGAACTGCTGTTATAATTCCAGAGTATCCAAAATAGCTACTCTGGAATATTCTTGAATATATTCTTATTCCGGAATAGGGTCAAAACGTTGGATACTCAATGAAGTATGTCGAAAATGTTAGTTTTAAAGGAGTTATAAAAATACTCATTCTTCCCTCAATGAACTCGAATAAAGTAGCTATTCACAAATTACACGGAAAGTTACTTTCCATGATCAAATCAAAATAAGGCCGTTATAGCTGACTTCTGTGGCAAGTCTTTGGAACATGTATCTATATATCAGTTCATAAATGACTGAACCTTTACAAAAATATGGATCTTGCTGAATGTTTCCACGTCGGCGCTCCCTGATTAGGACGGAATTTAGCTTTGACTTGTCAAATCTATCGTTGGGGGCGTCCAAATGGGCCAACAGGTTTTGAAGTATCTCTGTTATTGGTAACCAGAAAAATAGACGGCGGTGACTTCGCTCATGTTACGTGCTGAGCTCACCTTTTGTATTCTGTTATTTCTAGGTTCAATGACAAAGGCGTGACTTCGGCAAGAATTGAAGGCCAGTACTAAAAAATCTGTTTCGACCAGTGGCGTGGCCAAATTGGGCTCAGCCGAGTCTGGGCTCGAGTGTCGACCATGAACATGAGCGTTGCCCAAGACTCATCTGGTGGCATATTCAAGTTAAACATAAAGAATTTAAATAATTCAAGACCAAAGTAGAAACATCTATACTTACAATTGTTTTGCATTGATTTTATGTGCCTCTGTACCCTGTTCTTCCTTCTCAGTCTCTGTATATTTGTTGACGATTCTCTTGCAAACACCCAAGTATTCCAACATTTTTTGAGGATCATGCCTCCAGAGTGCCAAAACACAGCTGGACATGATGCCACGGTATCTACCCAGTCTGGGCTTGGAAGACCTGGGTTTTTTGGCCACATCAATGGTTGCGATACTGATGAAGGTTCTCTACTTCATCTGGAAAGTTTGCTGGTGATGATTAGAGCCGTAAACTGAAGAACCAAAGAGAAAAAATGTTCCTTGGCCATCGTGAGTTAATCTCGCCCTCTATCTTCCTCTTCGCTTTCAATAAATCCGCCTTCTGAAAAACACAGACTAGATGTTACACTTGTTACTAATGATGTCCCAGCCAAGCCTTCAGTCTTTCATTCTCCTTTTCTAAAAACAGAACAGTTATTTCTTTATAAACCTGCTATGAAAAAATCCGATAGCTTTAATCATATTGATCACTGATACCTATCAATATGGACAACGTGTGTACAATAACTAACAATAAGTTTTTATATATTCAGTATTTCAAATTTTTAATTTTGCTTAGAGGTGTTGCAGTTTTGGTAGGTATAAAGACCGCAAATATTATTCCTAGTTACTTACCTTGGTTTATCAGTCAGGCTACGTCCACACTAATGCGTTTTAAAATCTATCCGTTTCCATTGACCATTTTCACGTCTCCCATTACGCAGTTCGTTTTGGGGGATTCCTTGCGTAAAAATAAAAGGATTTCCAGTCAATGAATGGTCCAATTAATGGTTCAATGGGACCATTTGCTATGCTGCCATGAACTGTGCAGTGTGTTTAAAAAAAACGGAGCCAGCTGAAAATTAATTAGCATTCTTTTTAAACAACCTATTGTAGTAGTTTGAAAGCGCTTAAAAGCACTGAGCCATGGGCGCGTGAAAAAACACATTTTTATAGACTTGCGAAAGTTACTGCAATTCCTACTTGTATACAAATATTGTGGCGTTACGCCAAAAACTAATCGACGAGGTTAATGCATTACGACAACAGAGTGCCATTATTAGAAATGCTATGAGAGAAATGCAAGGGAGAGCAATACTCTGTGTTGCGAGAATGGAGGACACGTTGAAGGACAAGGACACTGATGTCTATATAACTGGACTGCTTGTTCCTATTATTTTTGAGTCGCGAAAAGTGTGGCCATTTGAACGTGAGCATTTGAGCACTTGTGTTCATGGTAGAGAACACTGACCGATATGAAAGAGCACACTGTTGGCACTCACGTCGAATTTCGTGCACGCAGCATGGTTTTTAGATGATTTCATATTAGTACAAAGTCATAATCGTCGTCTGGTAGTTAGGGTATGGTTTGCTGTTGGTCCCGCATTGAGATTTATGTCGTCAGTACTAACTGTTTACTGGTCGACCTACCAAGATGGCGGACTTTTGAGGACATTTTCCAGAAGTTCATCCGCAGTCCAGTTATATAGAGGTCAGTGGTACAAGTGCTCAAATTCGTCATTTGACGCCACGTTCAAATGGCCACACTTTTTTTGCCACGAGCAAGCAGTCCAGTTATATAGAGGCTAGTGGACAAGGCGCATGAGGATTTAGTGTTACCTTTTATTAATTAATGAAAAGGTTTGTTGTGACGGAAATAGTTTTAGTGGCCCAAAAGATGCGTTACAGATTATTCAGCGCCTAAATAGAGCAGCCGCTTTGCATACACTTGAAGTTATCTTAATCTTATTCCCCATCCCACCCGTGGTTCAATGCTTTTAAGCGCTTTCAAACTACTACAATAGGTTGCTTAAAAAAAGTCCTACTTAATTTACAACTGGCTTCGTTTTTTCTTTATTTTATTTTTTTTTGTTGTGGGAGGTTTATACACACTGTATTGTGGGAAATGTGAAAGTGGTCAATAAATGAAAATCATTGAAATATTTACGAGCACACCAGCGACTTTGCGCCGTCTTCCATCCCGCCAGCGTTTTTGGTCGCCTCTGTTTTCACCCGTTCACACTAGTGCACTAGGGACCCTAAAACTGTAATTTCACAGTTTTAGGGTGCCAATTGACTTCAGCTGCACAGCTGAAGTCAATTGAAAAAGTTGACTCGAGCGAGATTTGAACTCGCGCCTTCGGGATATCGGCCCGCCGCTCTACTTGTTGAGCTATCGAGTTCACACGGGTTGGAGGTCAGTTCTTATCGAACTTAAGTGCACGAGATATTCTCCTGACGATGGATGGGCAGTGTTTCGATTCCATTTCAGAATCTCTCCCCGGATAATATGAAAGCATAATTTCACAATTGTTGATCGCTTAACAGGTAGACCGTCGGTCCGATATCCCAAAGGTGCGAGTTCGAATCCCGCCCGAGTTCTTCAGTAAACTTCCGCTGTGTAGGATGAATTGTGAAATTGTTAAATTAGCGTTTCATATTACATCTGAGGATGGTTCTGAAATCATCCACCAAGCGATTTTTCTTGTCTAGGGGGGGCCTCCCGAAAACCTGCCCGGTAACGGGTTAAGTACCCGGGTTTGGTGTTCTCCAAATAATTAACCACGTAAAAACCTTAGTACTTGTATAACAAACAAATTGTATCTTGCTAAATCAGGCAGCATAATCCAGTTTTATCCAGAAGTGGATTATGCTGATGTCGTCTACTATCCTTTGCCGCAATTTTTATTAAGACGCTTGCAAAAGGTACAATTTGCAATTGCTAATTTTGTTTTGGGCCGCTGTGTGAAGGATCGGAAAGATGCATTGCAATTTGAATGGCTTACAATCAATGAGAAAAGAGATTTAAACATCTTGGAGCTATGCTTCAAAGCACTACATCTTCCAGAATGGCCAGATTACCTAGGAACATTTTAAGACAATGCAGCGAGACTTTTCAACTCTTTACCAGATAATATTAGAAACTGTCAAAACTGTAAACACTATCACACTAAAAAAACTTATACGAAAAGGCATACCAAATATGATTTTATTTGTAAATAAACTCTATGTGCGTATGTTAGCACTTTCTAATGTTTATGTTTTTATATGTTTAATGTTTTTGTGTTTATGTTGTATATTAGTAAAATTTATTTAATTCGATGTTACTATTTTATATTAGATTATTCATTTTAACAGGGAAGAACCATGTAAAAACGGATCTGTTAAATAAAGTTTTATTATTATTATCATTATTATCATTATCATTATTATTACTACTAGTATTATTGTTATTGTTATTGTTATTGTTATTGTTATTGTTATTATTATTATTATTATTATTATTATTATTATTATATATCCTTACAGAACCATCGATGACGTTGTCTATTAATGAGATACAAATAGGCATGCGGTAATAAACTACCCGTCATCATGATTCAATGGAGCGGGGGTACTATTGATATACCCCACGTAATCATGTGGTTGGTTAGACACGCGTGCTCCGACAAAGCAGAATTTCTTTTTTCTTGAGAAGAAAACTGCCTTTTGGTGTTCTTTCAAGCGCGTTCCAAACTGTCGTTTAGTCTGGCGAATGTACTCCTGATCACAGTCATTACACGGAATGGAATAAATCACGTCTTTTCTCTGATCCGTCGCAACACGATCCTTAGGCTTTGCAAATATGTGTCCCACTTTTATATTGAAACTACCTAAGATTCTTTTAATAGGTTCCGTAATTCCTTGAATATACAAAACAATCGCAAAACCCATTATCGAATTTTCATTCAGTGTCTGTGCATGAAGGTCTAACTGGTTTTAGGCAGTTTCTTAAGAAACCATTAGGATAGCTATTAGCCTTCAAAACATTGAATACATGTTTTAGCTCAGTTTCCTTAGCATCGGAAGTAGTTGGTATACCTTCAGCTGTCCAAAACAAAGATCTCGAGACGGACTTCTTATGGCATACACCAAAACGATCCTTAAATTGTCTTAATAGTTCTGTAACCGCCTTAGTCATATTATTTGTATCTTTTCTATAAACGGGTATAGCAAAGGCATATCTACTTAAGATTTCAATCGACGTTAATATCCAGTAATATTCTTTGTTTTGATTCTTGTGTTTACCCAAATTAACGAATTTGTATCTGCTCACCAAGGTAGTTCACGTGCGTTTGTCTAAACTTACGTTTTCTTACAATGGGTTTATATCTAGTGTATATATCTTGTGAATTTAACCATTCCTTCACTGCTTTCCTACTTACATCTAGACTCTCTTCTACAGCTTTTTGATACAATCTCTGCAGATTGGTGGCCAGTTTTTGGATTGTAATAAATATCTCTCAACCCTTGTTCTAACTCTACGTCAGAGTCCATATAAATTACATTATATATAACTCTAACAATATACTACCAATGTTTATTGGTTCTCCATTTTGATCAGCGACATTAAATTGCAGTTAGTTTATAACACCTTTATCAATAGGTACTTTGGACTCAATGTCAAAATAAAGCTGTACACTTCCTTTTAATGATTGAGTTATGGTAACTGGTAAAGAGACTAAAACATCGCTTTTATATCTATTTTGATTAATATTGTTAGCGGTGGTCACCATATTACATGAAATTCCTAAATACTGTAATCTATTATTAATATCCACTGGTTTTCCACTTTTTGTTTTTGGGTTAGCGTTTATCACCTGGTCCTTGGTGAATCCTAGTATTAGACCAAGTTTTTGAAAGTTTATAAAATTATCAGATGTGGTAGAGCACGTTCCATCATATTCGTTCGCTTCTAAAGTAACAGATCCATAATTCTCAAGCTCATCCTTAAGCATAGTGAATGACTAATATCCCTCATCTATCGTCTTCTTAACACCATTATATGTTATTTCGTTACTAACACCAGTTACTGTATTATTGTCATTCCAAAATACAGTTGGTTTTATAACTAGTACATAGTTATACTTTGTAGTTAGTATTGATTCCTGCAGATTGATAGGTTTATTTGATCCGTTGATTAACACTGTTAACTTCTTCATATTATAACATACGGTATATTATAATAATGGATGAAGAAAAGATTTTAAGTCAATATTACGGTTCTAACTATGACAAAGCTATTAGGAATAATAAGTTAGCAATCGATACGCCAAGAGAGACTTCCTTAAGAAATATCCACATGCAACCATCAGCAAGTTCGAGTTCGATCCTAATATATCAAAAGAAGGGGACATAATGGACACAAAAATATATTTTAAATTGTCAGATGTTGAGTCAGATATTACCTCCGATACGTTTAAAAATGATGCGAGTATGAAACCAAAGCCAAGATGCCCTAAGATTTGGACAACAGGAGGGACAGTGAAGGAGCTACCAAAAGGCCACAGACATGTTTGTTTCGAGGGTAAAACATACTATTGGGATAACTTTCCTCTTGATTATGTATTGCCTCACAATATATATCTATTCCGAATATATGGAAACGCGAATGATTATTTTATGTCTAATTTACCACCATTAAATATAACAACTAAGGAAAACATCACTGAAAGTGATTTAATAAAAAAAGTTGAAAGTTGTAAATTCGCTTATACAAGCTATCAAAAAATATTAACACAGGTACGATCTTATTTAAGAGGTCTGCCTTATGATGAAACAGTGTTTTTATCAGATATAGAAGTATTAGACGATATTATAACCAATCTATGTCCGACTATTACCGGTATGGCTGAAAAATATGATAGAATATGATAGAAGAGAGATTGATATATTATGTATATTATAATTAATGGAAAGTGATGTACAGTTACATACATGATTTAGACCATCATAAACAGGAAGAATAGGAGGAAGAAGAGATTGATTTTGGTGGTTTAGGAAATGAGAATGATTTATTAGATAATCTGGATTTGTTGTCAAACAAAGGTAAGGAAAAATTAAATTCAATACATAAAATGTTTGTTGATTATTATCATGAAGCTAAAAATATAGGTTTATTATTTGAAGACGTTCTTTTATTAGAATCAGATTGTACAAATCCACGGTTTATAAAATATTTGATGGAAGCTAGGGACTTCACAATAAAGAAAATCTTATCAGCGACTGAAATTATAAAAAATTATGAGTTTTCCTACCATGGTGAACCTTATACTAATGATGATGGAGCGAGAGCTAGGCCGTATAGAACGCTTAAAACTACTGATGGAGTTATAGAAAATCCAGACGATCTTAACCAGATTATTAGTGCTATTAGGTATAATTATGACCAGTGGAGAAAGATAGAAGTCAACAAGATTATGAAACGAGCAGGTTGCATTAACAGCTGCAGGATTAAGTGTAATTGCGCTTATGACAGGTATGGCGCGCCGAACCCGTCATAATTCTAAACTTTCAAAAAAGTATTCTAAACGTCCAAATATTCTGTCTAAAGCTCATATATTCTGTCTAAAGCCCATATATCCTGTCTAAAGCCCAAATATTGTCGAAAGCCCAAATATTCTGTCTGTGGTATATATAAGTTGTCTATACTACAAAAAAAGATGTCTGAAGTTCAAATATGTAGTACAGGTTCTACATAAACCGTATCAATTCAAATATGCAATACATTTTTCAAATAAGTCGTTCAAAATTCTAATCAGTTGCCTTGTCTTCAAATAATTTGCCTGAATCCAAAAATCCTTTCTAATTAGTATTCATTATTCAAAGTCATGACGTTTACGAGCACGTCACGTGGTCGACATGTTCAAAATGGCGCGCAATGCACCACGGAACATGAACGAAGAAAGAAATATAAATTCAAATAGAGAGGGGGTAAAACAAATAACAAATACTGCTATGCAAAGCATTGCACGTCTTCGAGACATGCAACCGTTTTTAAACAACAGTGGTAGTCAACAAGCTGATAATGTCCCCGTACGCTCTCATTCTCCGCAAACAATGGCGTCAGAAGTTGTTAGACTGTTTCCAACTTTTCAACGCACAGCTCTAGATGTGAACAATAAGTCCACTCGACAACCTGGTAAAACAGCAACAAGCAGTCATAAACGACGTAGTTCCTCCAAATCAACCCTGTCAAGCCAGAATAAGAAAAAAAAAGTGAGACTTGTTCATAAAGATGTCGTCTATCTATTTGACCCATCAGTTACTAAAGTGCCGACGCATAACACACGGTTAAAGCTGGAGCGCAAGGGTCGCATAATACACGATTTTGCATTCGACAGAGATTGGGAGGAATGGCGGTTGCGTTCTGCAATTGAGGCAGAAATGCCTATTTTAGAAAATGGAGAAGACGAATTCTTGAAGGTAATCAAGTTAAATCAACCAACCAGTGAAATTGTACAAGATGAAGACGACACTTCTTTACTATGACCTACACAATTACTGGTGACCTTTTTGGTGTCTGTGCACCCATAATTTTTTCTGTTTACATTTTAATTCTTTCAAATAGGCATCATATGGAAGTTTGGTGAGGCCTAATCTGTCGAGCAACACCATATTGACATGTGATTCTCTTATGAGAATTACTGGTCAAAGAGCCGTGTATGTGAGGGCACTACAGCCATTGTCTGAAAATGAGGAAAGTGAGGATGAAGAGATAACTGAGTCAGATATTAGGGCAACAATTTCACCTTTTGGAAACAGTTGCACTCAGATTGGAGTTAATGGAGTACATGTGCAAGGTGTGTATATACTGGGTGATACAGTTTACTATGGTGTTGGACATGAAATGTCACAAATGATTCTTCATATTTCTAGATGTGTACATAACTATACTTGCATTGCATATATGGCTTAATAAACCTGCTGTGAAAAATTAGCTTTTCAAATTCGCTATTCAATAATAGTTTTTGAATTATAGTTTTTAAAATTCTCAGTGTCTCATTTTAGCACATGGAAAAGGCTTGTGATGTTACAACTAAAGCTGCTTGTTAAAACCAACTTGTAGAACCAAGGGATATTAGTGTAACTACCACCTCTCCTCAACTACAAGAGACAGGCATGAAAGGTGAGCTGATGGATTTTTAGCTAGGAGCCTAGGAGTAACTGGATAGAGGGGTGCTTCAATATATTAAAATCAGAGTTTGCCTTCTTATCTACAGTAAGATGTATTGATTAACAAATTTTTTGTTTGCCTTGCACTTATGGGCTATCTCTCCTCTTTTTTTGAACTCATCTGTACATTGAATAAATGACTAAATGTTATATTTGTTTACATTTTGGAGGCCATTTTTTCTCTCTGTCATAAATTTTGACTATCTCTATTAGATTTTTGGCAATGTGCAACTTATTGCTCTCTGAATCAACAATATAAGCAATTATACCTGTTTTTTAATGAGCAACGGAAAGTTTGTGTTAATCCAGCGTCATGTTCACATTTGGTTTATTTCATTTTAGCTCGTTCTCCACAAGATCCTTTTGATGAAATCAGAGAAGAATTTCCAAATAACATTTGTATTTCAGATGAGGAGGAATTGCCTCAGGAGCTATCAGAGCCTGCTACAACTAAACCTCCCTCTATTCACGATGTTGTTGTTCATCGAAGCAACATTCTCAAATCAATGATTTCGGAATTCAGTGCTATTGACTTGCACTGGAGTCTGAATTTTGTGATCATTGGTGACCATGGTCAACCAGAGTCTGGAAGAGGTGCAGGAGTTACACGAGAGGCGCTAACGCTTTTCTGGAGAGAATTTGCAACAGCTGTGGCAGTCGGATCAACTGAAAAAGTGCCTTCAATTAGGCATGATTTTCAGAAGCCTGAGTGGCAGAGTGTGGCAAGAATAATCTTGTTTGGATTCAAGCAGGCAGATTATTTCCCATTATACTTTTCAAAGACATTCATGGCCAGCTGTCTTTTTGGTGAAGAGGCAATTACCAAGGAGTGTTTACTGGAGTCATTCTGCCTGTACATTTCCAAAGATGAATGTGACACTCTGAAAAAGTGCCTACAGGATGGAATGGATCCAGAGAATGGACCTGCTCAGTAGCTACAAATGCTACCGCAAGCCATCCAAGGGAAATATTCGCATGATTTTGGAGGAATTAGCACATCAAGAGCTAATCCAAAAACCTCGGTATGTAGCTAATATATGGGGTGCTGAAATGGCAACCTTGAAGGGCCAACATGCTTTCCAGAATTTCAACCACATGTCAGACATGTATGCAGGAAAAACATCTTCATCAAAACGTATAATAAAGCTGCTACAGGCTGACCCTCAGTCTGAGAATGAACGGACATGTCTTGACCATTTCAAGCGATACCTCAAATCACTTAATGAAAATATGCTGGCAGTGTTCTTACAGTTTCTCACTGGAAGTGACATCATTACTGTTCCGCAAATCACAGTATCATTCAATGCAAATGAGGGTGTGACACGTGGGATTATTGCACATACATGTGGTCCTACTGTGGAGTTATCATCAACCTATCAAAGCTATAATGAGCTGTCTGAGGAGCTGAGTAATACATTGAGGAATTCCTTTGCTTGGTCATTTGTTGTAGTATGAACCATTATGTACTTAGCTGTCATGCCAAATGGACACAAGATAGGTATTTTTCTTGAGTGTGACAGTCATTCACAGTTGTTCTTTTTGTCTGTTAAATTGCATATTTCATATTTTCATCGCACTGAAACGTTTATATTATAAAAGCGCACAGTTTTGAAAATCTTCTAAGCTAATTGTTATTGTGTTATTACTTGTTTGAAATTTTGTTGTGTTATCACAGTTGACCAAGTAACAAATTACATTTGTTATAGTGTTTAAATGCTATCATTGCAACTATAGTACCTGCTGCTTTATTAGCATGAAGTTATAGAGAAGTTTAAAACTTGTGTTTAACCATAAAATGGAAGATTAGTTGTTTCAATGACACAATATGTATTTATTTTAAAAAAGTAAAACATGAAAAAATTGTTTGTCTTTTGACAAACGTTTGTCTGAAAAAATTGCAATAATTTATGCATCACTACTGTAAATAGCTTCCATCATTCTAGTCTATTCTTGTATCAAGTATCATGTAACA
>JBAHVQ010000510.1:220892-230966 GCA_036872915.1 Nanipora kamurai
CGTTTTCGGTGAATACGCTGAGCGTATTCGAGCGTAATAGTGTGGACGGAAGGCCTAAACGCATCGAAATGTATGCGCCTTCCAACGAAAACGCATTAGTGTAGACGGGGCCTTATTCTTCTGTCTAATGTATTCGCACGAGAGAATTTCTTGTACATAAATGTACGGCTGAATACTTAAGTGCAACTCAGGCATTCTGGCTTAGGATAGAAAATGGTGCTGTTCTGAGAGCGAAAATAGACCGATTCACTTAAATCAGAGGGGAGAAAAACCCAGAACATAAAGAAATAATAATTTATCTATTGTTTAAACAAATGTACTTTTTTTTCTACCAACCTGCACTAGCGCAGAAGGCGAGAATCAGCACTGTTAACTTTGCCATACTCTTGCAACAAGCCCTGACGAGGCTCTGTGGCTAGTGAAACTGTGGCATGTAATTTATATGTTTCCCTACTCCACAAATTTTAGAATTGTTTCATCACATATGGTGGGCTTTCATGCACAATATAACTAAGTTGCTACTTTTCTCACGATATTCACAATGCACTTAAATGAAAAAATAAGGGGAGAATTGCAGACAATTCTTATTTGTTTTCTGATTAATAGGGTATTTGCTTTAAACTGTCGAACAAACTATGTATATTGTATGATAGATTTAATTAGCATTCAATGGACTTTGAAAAAGGAATGAATTGAGCCTGGATTCAGGAGCTCAAGCAGGACTTTTCTTCAAGCATTTTGTCTTTGCTCTGCGACCAGCTGCCTGGGAAAACATCCTATTTTATAGTTTTGTATCTGAGGCCTTTATTTTTTAGCTAAAAAGAGCTCACATGATTCGCGATTCCATTTGATACCAAAGGAAGCACCCTATCGTTTTGCAAAGTTCAAAATAAATGCATTGAGAACAATACCTGGATTTATTCTTATAATTATAATTAAGATCAGACTTTGGTTTTTAAGAAACTAAGCATGCAATGAGATTGATACTTGTAAATAATAGAATTGTACAGAGACAATATCTTCAATTTTTAATCAGGTAAGTGATTTTTTAAATATGAAAGTGCCACAATTTCACATGATTAAAATGCGCTAGTTCACAAAATCAGAATAGGTTTAATCAAACTGAGCGTTGTCTTTCAAATTTGTTAAAACTCTAGCAGAAGTATTTGGTTAAAGGTGTTTTTAAACGATTTTTGATCAATTATACTTTTATTTCTATTTGCTTTGGAATCATGTATGGTAATAGCATGTTTTTATTTTTAAACTGGCTTAAAAAATAGGGGGTTGTTTAACAGGTTTTTAACAAGCAGCGGACGTGAATGTAGTATGAAAACTTTGAAATTTTCACCTACTTGCTGTTCGACTTTCAACTCGAAACTACGTTTTTCTGAAATCTACATCAAAGATTGAGTCAGAAAAGTGGTTTGTCACGAGCGTAATATGTCGCCGAACAGTAACATGAAGTTTAGCAAGAGTTTTTTTAGTCGGTTTTTTTTTCAATTTCCTCGCACCGTAATGAGTTAAAAACTGTAGATTGGCGAAAATAGTGGGATGATAATCCCAATAATTTCTTGTGGTTATACAGGGAGCAATTAGAGAGAGAATCAAAGTCAAAATCCCCTGGTCCAGTCATACGAAACCGGGATACCCCATGAGATGAATAGCGCTCTCCAGTTGATAATTTCTTCTGTTATTTTTCTCATCCTGAAGTATACGATTGGGTGAATAACTCACGAAACCACTGGACAATATTAGCTTTGCAGAACAGTTTAGTACAATCGTAAGTCTCTATTCGACCGTATGTATCAGGAGGATAAAAATCACAACAAAAATCACCCGTGTAATCAACGGTTAAGTTCCGTTGTTTGATAAAAATCCAGCAGAGATTGACCTGGCGGGAAGAGTAGCCTTCCTTAAGAAAAATTACGGCGTAGCATTCGGCTCTGGTCCGCAAACGGCGTATGATAGCCTATGATAGTTTATAACTATCATCAGCTATCATCAGCGCGTGGTCTAACGGAAAAACTACGATCCACAATCATGAAAAATTTGATCATGCTCAACGTGAAAGATAGCCGATGATAGTTGATGATAGTGAAGCGAAAGTTTCAACTGTATTATCCACTATCATCGACTATCATGCGTAGTTTGACCATGGCTTCCAAGTAGAAAATAAGTTCATGTAAAGTAATGTAAGATTAAAATTTTATTAGGCCACAACTTCACATTTTACGCTGTCCTTCAATCTTTCTTAGAAGGCTACCGTTGTTTTCGCCATGTATATAGCACTGTTCATTTCCTGGGACCGCTGTTAAGCGAAATAACTGATCACTGACAAATAACTGGCCATACGTGACGAGTCAGAAATTTCACTCATATTTGCGCGAAATTTATGACAATTTGCTAAATAACTGAGGCCAAAAAAAAATGTTACTGAAGCCTGATTCAACCACCGTGGTATTTTAAATCAGTGCGACGTCTTTATAAAAGTAAAACAAAAAGTAAACCAATCTGGTTGAAGCACTTTGCAAATCTTCAGCGAATCGCACTGAGCATCATGTCTGATTTTCATCACCCCAATGGATCCATATAAATGAGTACGACAATCCGAATTTTAAGCCTGATTTCTTGTTCCTCATTGGCTTTCGGGAACGAAAGAGTTTTCGAGAGCCAATGAAAAACAAGAATTGTGCAACGCAAGCGGAAAATTCCGCCAGTGGAAATCAGGCTTTGGGAACGCGGTCACCCATGGTTAGTCGGTTGTAATGTCTAGTGACTGTAGCCTGGAAAAGACATCTGTCGCTGTACCCGTGTGAATCAATTTCATGGCAATAGTTGTTAAATTAATTGATTAGTTTAATGTAAAGGGCTGCTTACATGATCGATTATTTGTGCAAACCTGATATGTATGGCGAGTAACTAGGATCAAAATCCAATGTTACGAATTCATCAAAAGGTAAGCCTTTCTAAAGCGTGAATGCATTAAAGAAACGACAAAACTGTTGTTTAGCAAGTCAAAATTCATTTTTTCAACAAATTTGGCGATACATCTTCAATCTGTATTTATCAAAACAATAATTTACCAAAAAGTAAATCTAGTTTCATCAAAACATGATTCAGAAAAATTCTAGTCTCATTCAGCAAATAACAGATCAACAAAAATTGTGAATTCAGCAAAACATGAATTCACTAAAACTCTGAATTCAGCAAAAGATTAATTCAGAAAAACTGCGGAACATTGGAATTATCCCATGTGGGCGTTTGGAAACTGGGTTCGAACTTCCCTCACAAAGGCATCTTGATGTCCTGGCTCTTTGATCTTAATTACTTCGAAGTTTGCTGATAATATATGTATATACAGTACATATTTACAAATATATAACGACAAAAGGACAAACTTGAATTACTTCATTTAAACTTTAATCACTACAAATTTGTTTCGAATTGCAAGCGCAGCTTACCATACTCATCAGGTGATTATCGCGTTTGATGTTATTGCTTAGGTAACTTGAAACTGGAATGGGACGAATTACGTCATGAAAATGGTATGTGATTATGAATAATAAGGCTGCCCGGTTATTGGCTGCTTAGCAAGTGTTCTTTCCTATGTCTACATGTCGATATAAGTTCGTTCCTAGTGCTCAGTAAGCTTAGTTCTGGATGGCAAATTATAATAAGCTTTTCGTAGAGGCATAGGTTACATCTTTTGGTTTTGTTGGAATAGGGTCTACATTGTTTAATTATTTTCCATTTGATCGAGGGTTGGACGTTTGATTCTTTGAAGTTCCAAATATATTTACTGAGTTCAGTAGTATGTTTGCATTTTGGGTTTCTGAAAGAGCTGGGATGGCTGTGGTATCTTATTTTGAATGTGCCCTCAGTGAGTCCGACGTAGGTTTTTTCTTCTCCATAGTCTTCGCTCGTGACTGTAGCTTGGTAAACAATCCCTTCTGCTTCGCATTCCCGGAGAGTGGGCAGGTTTCCTTGCGGCGGCAATTGCACGACACTGGGAATCCACCATATTCTTTTTAAAGCCTCTTTTAACAAAATCTCCGAAAGTTTATTTAACCTCTTCTCAAACACTTCGTCTGAATTAAAAATTCTCTTAATCCTAAGTCGTTGTCCATATGTGATTCCCTGTTTTACATGCCTCGGATGACAAGATCTCATATCCAAGTATTTCGCGTATCTGTAGGCTTACAGAACACATCAGTGGATATCTTATTACTTTCCACTTTCACCAATACATCCATATGTGAAATATTTCTTTCTGACCATTCCCAGGTATATTTTATCGTCTCATGATAGGAGTTAATATATTCAAAAAATTCCAATAACTTTTCTTTCCCATGCAACCAAACAAAGAAAATGTCACAAAGAAACCTCCACCATACTCAAGGTTTCTGACGACATCCCCTCAACGCATTAACCTCGAATCTGGACATGAAAATATTAGCAAACGTTGGGGAAAACTTTTTTCCTATCACTGTACCCAATTCCTGACGATAGATGTTACCGTCAATCACGAAACAATTGTTTTTCAAGATCAGTTTTCGTTCGTTTTTGATCGTCTTCTGGAGATTTTAGTCGTTTGTCAGTAGGGTCAGTTTCTAAATATTGTGTAGTTTCTGTTGATTGTTGTCGTTGTGTGCTTGTTTCAGCAAGTGTTGAAGTTATCTCCCCGTGAGACTAAAAGCCATAGACTGCTTCATAAGGTCTGACTTTGATGGCCCTATGATAGGTGATATTTCTTATGTAGCAGGCTTGGGAGACATATTTGTACCATTTCTTGATGTCTTTTCCGGGGGTACTACTTATAAGTGCCCTCATGTCCTCCCTCCAAGATCGATTGGATCTTTCCACGAGGCCTTGCGTGGTTGGTGTATGAGGGGTGCCATGAGCCAGTTCAACGGAATTCTCTTTACAAAAGGTTTGCATTTTCTTATTGTTGAACTCTTTCCCATTGTCACTGATTATCTTCTGGGGAAAACCGTATGTAAAACAGAAGGTTTGCAGAGCTTCTGTTACTTGATCTGCAGACTTGAAGTGAATCAGTGCAACATAAAGGAATTTGGTGTGATGATCAGTTGTATTAACTGCCCATTTGTGGGGCTCAGTGCAGTCCACAGTTTCTAAAGTACATTAAATCTATCTCGATGAGAGATAAAACAATGGAGATTGGAGTGGCCTCTAAACTGTTTTCACTCTGCTTGTTACACATTTCTGTTCTGCATGAAAACAACACAGGCTGACAAATAGTTTGACTACCCTTAGGTTCACTTCAGCAAAGTTATTGTTGATCCATTTTGCTGTGATTTCCTTTCCTTTGTGTGCGATTCGATTGTGTGCTAGACGTAGGACATCATACAACTGGTTTTTAGGAACAACTTTCTTCCCCTTGGAATTAAGTAGGGAGTCGTCGTTGTAAGACCACTTCTTTCTTTCGATAGTAGCTTTTTCATACTTAGTGAGCTTAATTTCATGTTCACCTTCATCGTGATGTGGCTGCAGGTTCGGGATTTCTCGTTCTTGTGGATGTCGATGCTTCAGGAACGTTTTGGCTTTTTCGTAGAAGCTATCTTCTATGAAAAGGTTTATGAGCGATTCCTTCTTCTTTTGGGCTGCTTTGAGTTCATCTAATTTTTCGTAAATTAGTTCTCTGTCTGTACAGTTGTGCGTCATGTCTCGTTTGTCGCCAAGAGCCAACCTGGACGTGAAACAAAATTTGATTATCATAATGCTAATGTGCGAATAAATTTGCTGAGAGAGAGAGAGAGAGAAAGTGGGTAAGAGCAAAGTTAATTATTTTAACAAAAAAGACCTAACGGTATCGAAAGTCCTTGTGGTGTAGTGCAATTGTCACTATGAAGCATTATGTAATGTTAAGCCCAGTCGGCCATGTCTACCAAGTGGATGGGTTATCACTATCTCTGGGGACAACGTTCAGAAGAGAAAAGAATGAAGGGTAGAAATAGAGAAATTCAGAAAGTGAACAAAGTTCACTGACAAAAGACGATGAGCAAAATTTTAAAAACTCTGATATTGCCACATCTGCAATAAAAAATACTCTAAAAAAGATATCCGCGTAAGAGATCATTGTCATATAACTGGAAAATACAGAGGATCAGTTCATCAAGACTGTAATATTAATTATAAGTTGACTGATAAAATACCCGTTATTTTCCACAATTTGAGAGAATATGATAGTCACTCTACAATGCAGACAATTAGTGAAATAGCTAATAGGCATAAATATAAAAATAAAAAAGGTATCGAAAAACAAATGGATATCAATGTCATCCCAAATAATATGGAAAAATATATGGCTTTCACGCTTGGAAAACACTTGGTCTTCATTGATAGTTTTCAGTTTATGAGCTCTAGCCTAGGTAAATTAGTAAGCAACCTACCAGATGACGCTTTCAAATACACCTCTGAAGAAATCAAAAACACTGAAAAACTAAACCTAATGAAACACAAAGGTGTATACCCTTATGATTATACGGATTCATTTAACAGGTTCAGTGAAAATAAATTACCAACTAAAGATGACTTCTACAGCATATTAAATGATGAGCATATATTTGATAAGCAATATGAACATGCAAATAAAGTATGGAAAACATTCAAATTAAACAATATGGGAGAATACCATGATTTATAAATCTAAAGTCTGACATACTATTACTAGCTGATGTATTCGAAAACTTCAGAAAGACCTGTATGCAATATCATAAATTAGACCCAGCTCGCTACTTCACAAGCCCTGGATTATCCTGGGATGCAATGTTAAAAATGACTGACATTAAACTAGAGCTAATGACTGATATAGATATGTTTCAGTTTATTGAAAAGGGTATGCGTGGTGGAGTATCCTATATAGCCAACCGACATGCTGAAGCCAACAACAAATATATAAAAAATATGATGAGAAGGCACCCTCAAAGGATATCATGTATTTAGATGCTAATAACCTTTATGGATTGGCTATGTTTCAATATCTACCTATTGATGGCATTAGATGGGTCACAGGAAAAAACATAGACCAAAATAAATCCAAGGAGAATAGCAAAAAAGGCTTAATACTAGAAGTAGACCTAGAATACCCTAAAGAACTACATGACCTACACAATGACTATCCACTAGCACCAGAAAAAATAAAAGTAACAAAAGATATGCTATCTAACTACTGCGAATCTATAAGAGAAAAATACTACATCAGCAACGGCCAAGTACACAAACTAATCCCAGCCTTAAATAACAAAGAGAAGCACGTCATCCACTACAGAAATTTACAACTATACACCAACCTAGGTCTAAAAGTAACTAAAGTACATAGAGCACTAGAATTCAACCAGTCCCCTTGGCTAAAACAATATATAAAATTCAACACTCAGAAAATAACCAAAGCTAAAAACTTATTTGAAAAAGACTTCTTCAAACATCTTCTTCGAATAACACAGTGTTCGGCAAAACTTTGGAAAACCTACGAAAAAGAGCAGACGTCAAGTTAGCAACAGATGAGAAAAAACTCATTAAACTAACATCAAAACCGACTTATGTAACTAGCAAAATATGAAATGAAAAACTCGTAGCTGTTCACAAGATCAAAGAAACCCTAACCCTAAATAGACCGGTATACGTAGGCATATGCATCTTAGACCTTAGTAAGTCACTAATGTATGACTTCCACTATAACTACAAAAGTATGACGAAAGAGCAAAACTACTATTCACCGGCACAGACTCTCTAACCAATGAAATAACAACTGAAGACGCTTACCAAGACTTTTGGAGTGATAAGGATAAATTCGACAATAGCGACTACCCAGAAAACTCACTTTGACAAAACAAATAATAAAGTGATTGGAAAGTTCAAAGACGAAGCATCAGGAACCCCAATTAATGAGTTTGTAGGATTGAGGAGTAAAATGTACTCATACATAAAAGACACTAACCAATGTGGTAAAACAGCCAAAGGTATAAAAAAGAGCGTCATAAAGAAAGACATTAAACATGACAATTACAACGACACACTATTAGATAACAAACAAATGTACCACAAAATGAAAACAATCAGAAGTCGAAATCATCAGATTGGAAGCTATGAAATAAATAAAGTGTCGCTATCTTGCTTTGACGACAAAAGGTATAGATCAGATAATGGTGTAAATAATTACGCATGTGGACACTATAAAATCTGAATACATACGACGTCAAGGCACAGATATGCCTGCCTTTATACAAGTTTTGCAAGCACAGTTCACTTTGTGGTATAAACTACTGGAATTCCCCCCGAAGTGGGTTTTCCCCAAAATTCTTCAAAACTACTGGAATTCCCCCAAAGTGGGTTTTTCCCCTAAGTGGGTTTTCCCCACAATATTCTCAAAACGAATTTCAACTACTTAAATAGCCGAAAATGGGTTTTCTCCTAAGATGGGTTTTCCCCCAAAATGGGTTTTTTTCCCAAAATTTCCTACGGCCGATTAGTGGGGTTTTGACCTGAAAAAAATGTGCGCTCGTACATGCTATACTACTCCCGAGTAGCCTTTTTGGGTAGACTCATTCCCGGACGACAGGAGTATTTTCGTAGCCGCTTCTGAAAGTTCATCTGCTAGGTAACGTTCCCCGACACGAGCCATACTGTTAGGTGCTGTGTGTGTTGGAGCGGGTGTTTTTTTTCTGGCTCGAATGGGAGGAAGATCTGGTGTGGAACCTGTGGCAGATGGAACCTGTGACATCTTCAGTAGATCGGGGAACCAGAATTGGCCCCTCAAGTGAAGGGCCAAAATAAGTGCAGTTACCTCGTCGGCCTGAGTTTTCTTGATGATTTTGGGAAGCAGGGCCATGGGTGAATATCCAGCTCCTCCACAGGTTCCAGTTGCAAAGAAAAGTATGGATCCGGATGCCATTGCAACTGCTTCGTGACTTGATTGAAGGTGTTCTAGTTCATAGTCCACTCGGAGAGGCTGTTGAACAGATGCTGCATCTGCAGTACTGTTGGAAACACCGCGAATGTGCTTTGCTGTAATACAAGAGCCAGATCCTAGGACCAGTGCTCATAGGTCCAGGGCTTGCACTGACAAACTTTGTAACCCCGTGCCCCTCTGTTGTTGACATAGGCAACCGCCGTCGAATTGTCCATTTGAAGAAGGATGTGTTTCGGAGTTGAGGAAGCCTCGCAAGACTAGATAAGCTTCTTTTAACTCCAGTAGGTTGATGTGGAATCTGGATTTTTGATGGAACCGATCGCCGATTGTTATCCCTGGCCAGGTTGGCCTCCAACCAGTTAAGGCAGCATCTGTTGAAATGGTAATGTTGTACCGGGGTACAAGAGTTTGTTCCAGACTCCACAAACATTGAGCGTTACCTAGAGCGATTGGAGCAGTACTTCGAGGTGAACGGAATTTCGCCAAACTCTGAAGATTCACACAAGCGTGGAGCGACCTTGATATCTGTTATTGGAGGCAAACCGTAGGTTTGTCTTTTCGGACTTGTGCTCTCCCTTTACTCCTTCAGAGAAAACGTATGATGAACTTGCAACTATACTGAGAAACCACTTATGCGCCAATGAAATTAGTAACAGCGGAACGATACCGATTTCATAATTGCACTCAACGTGGAGCGGAAAGCGTGTCTACGTTTGCCGCCAATTTGAAGCATTTGGTGACGGCATGTCAATTTGGTACACATCTCAGTGAGTCATTGCGCAAGCGATTTGTCTGTGGATTAAACGTTCCACGGCATCCTATTCCATTACCCGAATATGTTTTTGTCAAGCTGCGTGGGAAACGTTATACCAAGTTAGATTTGAAGAACGCATACCAACAGTTGATATTCGACCATGACAGTCAACAATACGTTACCATCAACACTCACCGGGGTCTTTACCGCTAGAAGAGATTACCATTCGGGATCGCTTCTTCTCCTACCATATTCCAGCGTACCATGGACATGATCCATCAGGGTCAGGAAAATTCATCAGAGAAGAATTATAACACGAGAGTTATAATACACTTTAAAAAGACGACAAATTTTTTTATTGTAGACATGTTTCGGCAAGCTTATGCCATCT
>JBAHVQ010000510.1:231066-260803 GCA_036872915.1 Nanipora kamurai
CTACAAGACCCTTCACATACTGGTGTGATTTATTACACAGTTAACCTATTTGTACAACAACGTAAAATTTACTTTTTTGCTGATGTGCCACATCTTATTAAAACCACGCGAAACTGTCTTTATTCATCTGGCTGGGACGTTGGGCACACTCACACAAGATGTATGTGGAACAACAATAAATATCTTTTGTGGAGCTTTATTGCACAAGCATATTATCATGATCAGGAGGGAGTCATTCAACATTTGCCAAAAATCACTCTCAACCACATCAAACTCTCACCATTCGGAAAGATGAAAGTAAACCTTGCTGTCCAAGTTTTTAGCAAGTCCATGGCTAATGCTTTACAATATTTCCATCGAAACGGGGAGGCAGAAGAGCTTGCCAAATTTCTTGACATGGTGAATGATTTCTTTGACATGGCAAATGTAAGATCTGTTAAGATCTGTTCGTGTTTTCGTTCTCTATAACAGTATTTACAAAGTGAACATTTAAAATAGTGTCTCTGGCACACAATTTGTTTTGAAATGACACCATCATCACAACCCCAAAGATCACACATCTTGAATAACGAACACGTGATACAGTAATATAAAACCAACAAAAACACACTTCGAATCGTCAAAGCAATCGTGTTCGTTCGTCAAGTTTGTTCTCTCTCTGAAGAAAAACAGCAGAATCTTTCCCACAAGGAGTAAGTGGAATCAAGGAAAACTTAAAAAAGGTAAATAGTAGAGATGAACATTTACCTTTTCCTTTGCTATAATTATAGGCGTAATTATGGAAGGTTAGAGTAAATCTTCATCTATTCCCTTCTATTTTCAGATCAAAACAAAATAAACCAAAGAAATCAGGAATAAAAAGTAAGTAATTTTTGTTTTTTTTATAAATAACTAGATGGAGGATTTAGCATGTTTATTCACGGATCGAGGACCTAAAAGTCATGCTTCTTGTTTGTACTTTGACAAAAGAAATCAATTTGTCTGGATCAATTTAAATGGAACATTATCATTTTTATGCTATGTAAAAAAAGGTTTACCTTGGTTCGACTAGTGAAATATTTTTAAATATTTTAATGAATTTTTATTTAGAAAGCATAGGATTATCGTTTGATCTTGAAAGTTTCATACCCTTACTTCATTTCCCTGATAAAAATTCGCGAGGTATACCCTCAACTTGGTTACACCCTTTTGAAACAAAACCTGTATTTTCCAAAAACAGTCGATTTTGTATGGTTTGTATCGAAGATTATGAACCTAATATGTATATTATTCCCGCTTCAGTACCCTCTACACATCCACAACCACTAGAGCTAAAAGCGCTTAGAAATCTAAAATCGTTTCGTTTATCCTTCACTCCTACCTATGAGTACTGTGTTATGCAATCCACTTTAATTAAGGAATATCCAACTTTATTAAGTATGATGTTATGAAAATGTGGTAGCTTGGTTGTTATAGGTCTGTCATACGCATGCTCGAGCTAGTCTACTCAGAAAAACTTTCTGAGTCCCTGACGGGAATCGAACCCGTAACCTTCTGATCGCCGGTGAGATGTTCTAACCATTGAGCTACATAGACTTAGATGGTGAGCGAAACATTTGCGTATAACAAACATTTATTAAGTATGTTTAAAGACCTGATATCAAAAGAAGATTATAAAAAATACAAAAATCAAGAATGACGAATGGATTGTATTTTAAAAATATCTGATATAGAATATATACTTTAAATTTTTTTAGTGAGTACCTACAAGCCATTTCAACCCGAATCTCCTTATCATGTTAGTTTACACAACTTGTATTATTTGTATTCGGGACGTTTGATAGTTTACAGTGCAAATAATGATTATAACCAACACAAAGTCGTATTGTCTACTTACAATTTTAATTTGAGAAGAGTTGTTTATGTCGTGGCATATCCTAACAAACGTGTAACAGAGGATATGATAGGAAAAAATGTAAAAATAAATATATGTGAATTAAGTTTTGAATTAGTTTATTGATAGGATGAGCAAGATGACTACTTATACTGTTCGTTATATTACTAAAAATAAAATACCACGTATTAAAAATCAACGTGGTGGATATTATATTAGACGTACCAAAAAATACAAAAGAAAAAGAATGTACAGAAAGAAAATAAAGTAACTAAAAAGTCTGATTGTATTTGTAATTATTTTATACATCATGGTATCACAAGAACTAAGTGTTGAAATGATAGAATTAAGAAAAAAAACAAAAGATGAGGAAGAAAATGATGTCGAATTTAATAAAATATTTGATATATGTATAGAAGCAGAAGTAAAAAAGTTATCCAAAAAAAAGAATAAAAAGAAATTTTGGAAATCGAAAATTCACTTACCTGCAACTGTTGGAAAACATCTTGTGAAAAGAATTCTACAGGAAAAGTAGAGAAAATCTTACGTTGGAATACTTCACCCTGACGAAACATTTTGCTACTGTACGGTTAATTCTTATTTTTTCAACGGTACAGATGACTTCAAACTTGTTTGAAGTTCTAAAATTCTAACAAGCAACGGAAAAAGCGTAGAAGAAAGGCAAAGCTAACAGGAGTGAGCGCACAATGGAAAAAGGCCAACGAGAGGGAACGAAAGCATATACAGCAAATCCGCAATGCATTCGCTACTCTACGAAATTATTTACTCAACACTAATCTGATGACCCAAATGATGATACTTCTTTCTAGCATAGAATACATTCGTCTACTTACCAATGTACTGGAGGAAGAGGATAGAAACTTCCACTCCATTGATTGCAAAGACCTCTAAACCAAGGAAAACATAGACTAGTAATGTCTGACTAGATGTAGCTGTAAAATCAGGATCACTTTGTTTTGCTTGATTTCTTAGTGTCTGTAAAGGTTTGGCAGTGTATTTTCACAATAAACTTGGAAACTTTTGCAGCAACTACCAAATCACTAAAAACAGAAGAAAACTTGGTAAGGACAGAAATGAAATCTATCCAAACGATCGGTCAATAAGCATAGAAATGTATTAAATTAACGACAAAAAAACATTAAAATTTGTCGAAAACTGTAGGTCGATAATCATAGAAATGTATTAATAATGGTTGGAAAACATTGAAATACATCAATAATCATCAATATCGTTGTATTTTACATCTATGAATACATATAATATTCCTCTCCACATCGGGGTGGGTGTGATTACCCTAGGAGTAAGATACTTCACATAGCCTATATCTAAATCTATAATAACTATAGTGCAATAGGTTGTTAGGTCTAAACTCAGGAACACTCACCCCATTTTTTTCAATTTCTTTTACAATATTTTCTTTAATATCCATGACAATCGGATTCCGGGAAGACCAATTTCCTAGTCAAACATCATGGCGTACATCTTGTTTTTTTATCCTTTACTATCCCCAACCCCCTCAATCCCCCTCAAATTCCCTATTCACCCCACAAAATTCACAACACCCTCCTGGAAAATCAATACTCATTTCTCATTGGTTCATAACTTAGTCACGTGGTTTGGCGGCCATCTTGTTTTCTACCCCCCGAAAATTCGCCACAAGAGGTGAAATATGATTGGTCCATTTAAAAAATACTGCAATATGAGTGGTTCAAAACTCGGCTCAGGCTCCAACACATTAAAAAATCTCCTCAATCCATATACTAGTAAGTGTTGGAAAAATAACTTTGACAATGATCTCAGAAGACGGGAAATTCACCATTGAATCAGATAAGGACATGAACGTCAAAAACTTGGGTCTTTTGCTTGAATTTGGAAAGAACAAAACGACACGAAAAAATACAAGGGTCAAAAGTGACTCTATGGTAAACATTAACCGAGGATTTTATTATGTGTTGGTCTGTTGTGATCCTTTAGACAGAGTGAAGAATTTTGATAATGTAGGAAAAAGGAGTGGTATGATTACTTCGCTTCCAATAACTCCGAATCAAACTCTAAAAGGATCGATGACTCATATTTATAACATAAATAGTAGAGTCAGTATTAACAACGGACTCTATAATTATCTTAATTTCAGGGTTCTTTCGAACAACAATGTTAAGCTAATAGGGAGCACACTCCTAGAATTTTATTTCACAAAATGTAAATGAAAGACGAAGAATTTGTCATTGAAAAAGAGTTAAGAGACCTTGACTACAATCCAGAAAAAGGTTACCAATCGACAGAGAGACTTTATCAAAGAGCAAAAGAAAAGGGATTAAACATCAGTAGAAAAATAGTGAAGACTGGTTAAAAACACAGAATACTTTTACGAGATGCAAACCAATCGTTAGGAGACATAAATTCCAAAGAACATTCATCAAGGATTTAGGTGATCAAATACAAATGGACATGGTTGACATGAGGAAATATAAAAACCAGAACAAAGGATATTACTGGATACTGACAGCTGTCGAAATTCTAAGTCGCTATGCATTCACCATTCCTATATACAGGAAAGATACTAAAAACATGACAAAGGCTGTGGGTGAGTTATTAAAACAATTCAAAGAAGTTTGAACAAAAAAGTAATTGGAATGATGAAAGATGATTGTGGAGGCAAACAAATTGAAGAATTTGTAGGGTTAAGAGCAAAATTATATTCTTATAAAATGTCTGATGACAAAGAAAAAAAATGCAAAGGGTAAAGAAAAATGTTATATAAAAGAAAATAACATTTCAAAATTATAGATTGTTTATTTAGTGGAGAAGAACAAATGAGGAAAATGAATTTGACAAGACATCGAAATCATGAATTGTACACCAAAAGTGTAGAAAAAATTGCATTGTCAGCAAAAGATAAGAGAATAATAATGCAAAATAAAATAGACACATTATCATATGGAAATTACATGCAAAAATGATTGGTACTTATGAGAATATATTTGGATTTAAACGATAAAATATTGTGAGAAATTTAATATTTTCTTAATAATGACCAGAGCAACTTTGTTGCGTGCGTCTTTGATGCTCTTCACCGCTGGTCAAAGTGATTGGAGATCAAACTTTTTACCTCTGGTCAAAATGATCGAAATCCCACCAGACGTGACGTCATCAGAATGGAATATGGTCAGGTGATGTCAAATTCCAGAAAGTGACGTCATCACCTTGGCCGCGCTAGTTCCCGGGAAAATTTGAGACATTAATTTTGACAAAAATTTAAAAATGTTCTGGAAGCCCCTTCGAAAAAAATGAGACACTTTTGAATTTATAATTAGGCGGCATTACGGCATTTTCCCTCTTATCGACTTAGTTTCTTTCTGGGTGATTTTTTTCTATAAAATAATATACAAAAACAAAAAATGTCCTGGAACCCGGACTTTTAGGACTACTGTCATGTAAATATGTTGAAACCTTACTTCGCTAGAAATAATTCTGTACCTGTACAAGCTGTAAATGCAGTAACATTAGATACCCATAACTCTGAAGAAGAACTTAGCAAACCATCTTGTCTTCCTGGCATAACAAAACTCGAGAATTCCGAAATACTTCAGAATTTGGATTCTAAACTATCCTATCTTCGACCATATCAACGCCACGATCTGAAAAATCTTATACAAGAATATAAACGCTTGTTTCCAGACGTTCCTACTCGAACAGATAAAATATTACACGACGTTGACGTCGGTGATGCAGTGCCAATAAAACAACACCCTTATAGGATGAATCCAACCAAGCAGAAAAACCTAAGCAAGGAAATTCAGTACCTTTTGGAGAATGATTTTATAGAACCGAGTAAAAGCAGGTGAGCTCGCCATGTATCCTTGTTCCTAAATCCGATGGAACTTATCGAATGTGCACCGATTATCCAAAAGTTAACAATGTAACCAAGTCAGACACCTTTCCAATTTTCCGCATGGATGATTGCATTGATAGGATTGGAAACGCTAAATATGTGACCAAAATCGACCTCTTGAAAGGATTTTGGCAAGTTCCCTTACTGATCGTGCTAAAGAAATTTCAGCCTTTGTAACACCAGATGGATTATTTCAATACAAAGTTATGCCATTTGGAATGAAAAATTCACCAACCACCTTTCAACGTCTCATTAACAATCTCATTTCTAATTTGGAAGGATGTGAAGATAATATCGATGATGTAATCATTTACAGCGACAACTTGAATGAACACTTAAAGATCATTAAAGAATTCTTCGAGAGCTTAAGCAAGGCAAAGTTAACCATTAACCTGGCTAAAACTGACTTTGGTTGCGCTCATGTTATTTATTTGGGACACATTGTTGGCCAAAGTCAAGTAAAACCAGTGGATGCAAAGATAAACGCGATTTCTGATTTTCCTACACCAACATTGAAGAAACAACTTATGCGATTTCTTGGAATGGCTGGTTATTACAGGAAGTTCTGTCCAAATTTTTCTACCATCACCGAGCCTTTGACTCAGTTACTGAGTAACAAAGTTAAGTTTACTTGGACGGACAAATGCGAAAACGGCTTTGTGAAGTTGAAAGCCATGTTAAGAACTGCACCCAATTTCAATTCAGAATTTAAGTTGGTCGTCGATGAAAGTGATACGGCTGCTGGTGGCGTGTTGTTGCAAGAAGCTGAAGATGGAGTAGACCATCCTATTTGCTATTTCTCGAAAAAGTTCAAGAAAAACCAAAGAAATTATTCAACAATCGAAAAAGAATGCTTTCCCTGATTGTGGCCTTGCAACAGTTTGAAGTGTATGTAACCTCTACAAGCTTACCCATTATTGTCTTTAGTGACCATAATCCACTCGTTTTCCTTCATAAATTGAAAAGCAAAAACCAGAGATTGCTACGATGGAGTTTGTTACTTCAAGAATACAACCTGGACAAACAAAAGGCAAGGACAATCTAATTACAGACTGCCTGTCTAGAGTTTAATAATGACATGGTCAAAAGAAACTTTTTTACAAAACTTTTTTTTCTTGAAGTGGGAGAGCGGTACGTGCGAACACGCCCATCTAGAACATTCTACAATAACATTACGTCATGTCTCCTTACTTTTCTAATAGAAACTTCCAGAAAAGAGTGTAATGTTACCTTAAATAGATTTAAATTATGCAATGTAATAAAAATAACTTGACATAGAATGTTCTAGTATGATGACTACTGCAAAATCAAGTCTGGTCATAATGACTTTTAAAATGATGTAAATAATGTAATTTTAGAAACATTATGTAATACGTCATTACATAAAATAACTAAAAATAGGACCTCTAGAAACTATAAAATGAGAAGCCTCACCTTCAGCTGGTAGTGAGATTTAAAACGTCGTGCTACAATATATGCTACTATACGTGCTACTGGGCGAAGTGCGCTATTACCAAGGACTGTTGAAGAAGAAGAGCTAATAGAAGAACTGGAAGAGATCGTTGTTCAATCTCCACATATTGGTTGTCGCGTGGTTGTTACCAAAACTGTCTGCAGACAGATAAGTTCGGCTTCTCTTAGAGACTAATTAGAATAACAAATTGCTTCTGTTAATACTTGTTTTAAGTTTTTTTTTGTAAATAAAATTATTTTTAAAGTAAACAGTTGAATTTACCCGTTCTTGTTACGCGGTTTGTAACGATGCTATTACCCATCGGTTACGTAAACAAACTGTCCACGGATATTAATCAGTTATTAATTAACTTGCACTTATGTTACAACAATGTATAAACTTCAACACTCAGAAAAGAACCAAAGCTAAAAACTCATTTGAAAAAGACTTCTTCAAACTAATGAATAACTCAGTGTTCGGCAAAACTATGAAAAACCTACGAAAAAGAGTAGTCGTCAAACTAGCAACAGACGAGAAAAAACTCATTAAACTAGCATCAAAACCGACATATGTAACCAGCAAAATATTCAATGAAAAACTCGTAGCTGTTCACAAGATCAAAGAAACCCTAACCCTAAATAGGCGGGCATACGTAGGCATGTGCATCTGGGACCATAGTAAGTCAATAACGTATGACCTCTACTATAACTACATTAAACAAAGTATGGCGAAAGAGCAAAACTACTATTGACCGACACGGACTCGTGTACCTACGAAAAAACAACTGAAGACGCTTAGCAGACGTTTGGAGCAATAACGATAAATTCCAGAACAGCGACTTCGTAGAAAACTCACCTCGCTTTGACAAAACAAATAGAAAGGGAATGGAAAGCTCAAAGACGAAGCATCAGGAACCCCAATTAATGAGTTTGTAGGATTGAGGAGTAAAATGTCCTCATACATAAAAGACACTAACCAATGTGGCAAAACAGTCAAAGGTATAAAAATATAGCATCATAAAGAAAGACATTAAACATGACAATTACAAAGACACACTACTCAATAACAAACAAACGTGCCACAAAATGAAAACAATAAGAAGTCAAAATAATCAGATTGAAAGCTATGAAATAAATGAAGTGTCACTATCTTGCTTTGATGACAAAAGGTACATATTAGATAATGGTGTTAATAGTTACGCATATGGACACAATAAAATCTGAAAATATGTGACGTCACGGCACAGATATGCAGGCCTTCATACAAGTTTTGCAAGCACAATCCACTTTATGGTATTAAATACTGGAATTCCCTCCAAAGATCTTCAAAACTACTGGAATTCCCCAAAAGTGGGTTTTCCCCAAAAGTGGGTTTTTCCACAAATTTTCTTAGTCCATTCGGTCGGGTTTTTCTGAACTTTAAGGCTGATTAATGGGATTTTAAGTGGGAAAAAGTGTGCTCGTACCGCCTTATTCTATACTACTTGGAGGCTCTTTTAGTCAAATATAATAAACCCTAAAATAAATAATGGTATAAAAGCTAGCAAAGAGCTCTCACTATTTCCCTAGTGTCATCGCACCATGGTAACGTTATCTCTTCCTGTGATTTCTGTTATTTATTAATCCCTATTCTCACCCTCTTAAGCTCTTAATTATCTTCTCAGCATGTAAATAAGTGATGTCACCATCTTCTATTTATATATACAGATCTCAGCATGTTTTGTAAACTTAGTTGGTTTGATAATGGCTTTGCAATAAAGTCGAAATATTACCGTACATGTCTTTTTCTTGTTTTAACTTGTATCTCTAACTTTTAACTTGGATTATGAAGAACAGAATTTGTCAATTCTGTGAAAGTACTTTTTCAAGACCTTATGTCATAAAAACTCATATCGCTGGGGGATATTATGAAGTACCGAAAAACAAAAAACAAGAAATGGTTGAATACGCTAATAACAGAGCTGTTAGTAGTAATAATGAAGTTGTTATAAATGCTAATAATTCCAAACAAGATGATAGCTGAAACAAAGAATAAATTAATAAAACCATTAAACAGGTATATTATGGAGAATCGGATGCTGAGGAACCAGATTGTGATACATTTTCTAAAGAAGTGTATGCTAATATCTATAGGAAGGAAGTTAGTTTTAGCAGTCTAATTATAACCAGCATGTCATTATTAGAAATTAGTGGTTATATTGTTGGACGTAATTTAGTTTTTAGCCATAAAGAAGTTAAACAACAAGAGGCCACAAATGTAGTAAAACAAAAAGACATACAATAGTTGTGATTCGCAGCCTTATAGGTAGAACATAGACCATCTAGTAGTTCGCTCATAGGTAGAACATAGAAAAAATAAGATAAAAAACCCCTGCAAAACGCAAGGGTAATCCAGAAAGAACATGATATTGTAGTACCAACTTGGGATGTGTGTTTGGATAATTTAGATTATTTGTAAAATATATAATCGTTTGGCTTGTTACAGTTATAAAATATGTGAGCAAAAAGACAAAAAACCCAAATTTTGTTCAATGCTGCTGGAATATGGTAAGCCATCAGAAAAAACAAAAGACTGCCGTAAAAAATCTTATATGTTAGGATAAATAAACCAGAAAATGTTAATAGAACATGCAGTAATATAGATTGATAGTTAAACATGTTATCATTTTTTAATAATAAAACAGTTTAGTATATGCATATGTTAATGTTGTTTGAAAGACAGTATTTGTTTGCATTTGAAGTCCCAAGATTAATATTTTGAAATTTGTGTACTGTAGAATGGAACATTCACGTTTTATAATGACCATACACGTAACGACTAATGCCGTCCTCCAAATTATAATGCTTCTCATCATAACAGCCGAGTGATATTTTTTTAACTCGTAATTACCCTACTGTTGAATTCGTTTCTGATAGTCTTCATTTTATGCATAAGTTGTGAACTATTAAATAGAATATCTTTATAGTTATCAAATTTGATGTCCTTTTTAATGACACACTTTTTAATGTCTTTTGCTATTTTGCCTTCATAACAGCTAGCTGTTGTGTGGGAATACATTTTCAATTGTAAGCCAAAAAATTCTGTTATAAAGTTTTGTCCCTCTTTGCATTTGAATTTGCCGATGACTTTCTTATTTTCAGTAAAGTAATATGGACTACCTTTTGGAAAATCACTATTGTCGAATAATTCTTTGTGTTTGTAGAACTGTTTGTATATGATTTTCTGCTCAACCTTGTTACATACACTATCAATATCTGTAAGCAGTAACTGACATTTGAAGTTAGCCATATAATGGTAGTGAAAGCTGTACATTAGTGTTTTTGATATATATAAGATGGACATACCAACCTATAATACCCAATATAGGTTTACCACTGGGTTTTTAACATGAGCTGCAACCAAGTCTTCAGTAACAATCTTGTGGGAAACACAAGTTGCCTTAGATGTTATTTTAATCAACTTATCATCATCATTTACGAAATTCACATATTGGCGCTTTCTTATTTTCTCCATAGTTTTAGCAAATATAATACACTGTTGTTCATAAGCTTGAAGAAGTTCTTCTCGAACTTGCTTTTTACTGTTGGTCTTTTACTTGTATTAAAGTCAATATGTGGCTTCATCCATGGTGATTGGCTGAACTCTAACGCACAATGGACTTTTGTTATTTTCAAGCCAAGATTGGTGTACAAATTAAGGTTTTATAGTGTACAATATATTTTGGCTTATCCATTAAATTAGGGATCAGCTTTTCAACCAATCCTGATGATAAACCATAGTTTTCTTTTATTGCCTGCCAGTATTTAGATAGGATAATATTTTAAACTACATGTAATAGTTTCTCAAGAGTCAGCGGATAATCCTTGTGTTTATCGTACAAATGTTTCGGGTATTCTAGGTTGACTTTCAGTATTAACCTTGTTTTATTATCATCACTGTATTTTAACATCTCTAGTTTATCCATTTGTTTATCATTAAGCAATTTTAATCCACCAGTTGGTAAATATTGGCTCATAGCTCAACCATAAAGATTGTTGGCATGTTTTTGTTTTGTCATCTTTAGTAAAGCATCAAATGATAATCCAAGAGCCGAAAAGTTGTGAACTGAATCCAACTTATAATTGTCCATACATGTTCCCCTAAATGTTTCAAATATATCAGCCAGCAGAAGTACTTGAGACTTTTGGTATGAATCACGATATTCTCCCAGTGTTTTAGTCGCTGTGTGAAATATGGCTGCTATCTAGGATGCTGTAAAACTCTTCCTTATTTGGTAATTGTGTTTCTTTAAACTTTTGGAAGCTGTCCATATAATCATAAGGATACACCCATTTTTGTTTCATGAGTTTTAGTTTATCTTCTCGGAATTCCTCAGATGTGTATTCGAAGTTTGCTTCCTCCAGATTACTAACTAGTGACTCAAAGCTCGAAGACATAAACTGTAGGCTATCTATGAATACCAACTGTTTTCCAAGCATAAACGCCATATATTTTTCCATATTGGTTGGTATAACATTTATTCGAAGCTCATACTCTTTACCAGTGTTTGGGTCTACTCCTTTGTTGTATTCGCCTATATCTCGAAGTTCAAGGAAAATGTGGTGTGAATCATACCTCTGCAAATTATCAAAGATTACAGCTAACTTACAACCAAGTTTGTAATAGTGTTTGCAAAACTTATGTGGCGCACAAACATATTGACCTGTTATTTGGGACAACACTTTTTCCTTAGCAAATTCGTATTTTAATAGTTTATCACCACATTTATAACAATTAGTTGCATTCTTAAAATGCTCCAACACTTTTTGGTTGAAGGGGAACTCCACCCCCGGAACAACTTGGGCTTAAAATAAAGATATTAGTGCTGTGAACTTACCTTCCAAGTTTGGCGGATTAGATTCAAATAGTTTCGGCGATACCTTCCTCCAAAGGGGACAAAATACGCGTAATTGGTTGGCCATTTTCGAACTAATGCCGTCGGCTCAGATATCGGACAGCAGAAGTTCTGATAAGGATTTGTGACGTCATTGCGTAAAACGATTAAACTGATGATGTGGAAAGCTTTACACATCGCTGAGTAGTTGTTGCATTGTTTTTTTCAAAGAAAATACACGGAATAATGGACCGAATACAACCCTATGCGTTTGAGCCAACACGACAGAATAACGATGAAAGCAGCGAGCCAGAAGACAAAAGTAACGACACAGACGAAACGGAGAGTATGAATGATGAAGTCAGTGTGGGAAATGTTTCATGGTGCTTTTGTCACGTTTGCAGACCTATGGATACCGAAAGGGAAAGCCTTTGTTGCCAAGAGATGGCAGAGCTTAATCAGAAACTGGATGGTAAAAATTTCAACTGCTTGGTAACTTTCTTAACAGAAATTTGGGTCATTATATACTGCATTTCATTTTTGTCGCAGAGGCGAAGATCGATGGTATCACAAGTCACAAGTCCTTCGACGTTGTGTGTAAACATCCAGATGTATTACGAACTGCCTTGGTTTGTATGCATGACGTTCGAAGCAATTATTTACCAGAGCCACTGGAAAACAAGTATGAATCACTTAATTTGATTTTAAAATTGGAAGTATTGATATACTGTGTTTACACATTTGTATATTTATACAGGTACATAATAGCGTTACAGTAAACAAATGTTCTTTGTGAACATTTAGAACCTTACGTTTAGCTGGATACAGGCAGTCTACTTGGTGGATTCATACTCGACTGGGAAAGGCTGTAAGGAAGGTGGTTATACCATCTTGTGTAGTCTAGTCCATCAGAGATGCTTATCCTGAACAGAGTAACAAATATACTGGTTTCCAAGATGGAGACCTCGACGAAGAGCTACCAGTGTAAAGGTAAACTTCCCTCTTGCTAAGTTCATTTTGTTTGTTTACATCAGTAGGCCCTAATTCAGAACTTACTCAAGTGAGTTATTTCTTTATAACTGCACTCCAATTTGTATTTAAGATTCTTATTTACAATTTTATATATTTAAACGTTCCAAAATCAAATTATTTGCCAAATCTTGACTTGTGTCTGGAAATTACTGCACTCTTTTGGGGTCTTGGTTTTGGAGCAGTATTTTTAGGAATGTTGTCTGGCACAGAAATATCCCTGTCATGCCTTTCCTCCAACTTTGCATTCACAACATCATACATCTTGTCAAAAATAAACCCATATGATTTGGCATTCATTATAGGTTTTGCTACCCAGTCTTTACGACCTTTTGGAAACACAACCTTAATTCTTCCCTCTCCCCCTTGATCCTTTCCCTTTGATGTTACTGCCTGTGGTCTATTGAGATTAAAGTTGTGATTCAGAACTGCAAGTTGTGTTTGAGCAACCATGCCTTGGTATGAAAAATGCTGATGCTTTGGAAGATATTTCAGTAAGAGTGAATGGAATACCTCTAGTTCGCCAGTTCCAAGATCATTTAAGAACCTTTTATTGAAGACAACCTCTTGTAAAGCCTTGTGGCTTGGTGAACCAGCCTTCAGCCATTTAGTGCCTTTTGTTTCTTCCCTCGTAAGTCCGTGATGGACACATTTCTTGAGCTTCCTGCATCCTCCCCAAGAATGCCTATCTGTTACATGATGCACTATTGATGTCCACTTGTCTTTAAGAAGACAGGCATCACCATCACAACTGATGCACTCAACCAAAGGTGATTGGAAATGGACTGGATCCACTGATTAAGGTCGTTACACCTTTTAAGTTTTGCTTTTTTAGAGAGTTTCTGAACCACCCACTTTGCCAAATGCCAAGTGTCGTACTGGTGTTTGATTGTAGGGTATAACTTTTTCATGTTTGAAGAAACTGTGGCATGTCCGTCAGTTGATAAACATCTGATTGGGATACCTTCATTAATCAGAGAATCAAGACATCGCCTACACCCTTCTGGCTCCATGGCATTGGACGATGTTACTTCACTTACTTGAACTAGCTGGAAATCAACAATTCGTCCAGTTGACTCCTCCATTACACTGTATGTGCCGTGTATTGCATTGTGCCCAGGGCTATCCGCTCTACCATCCCCACAAAGGCCAATTGGGTCAGATTTCTTTAGGTCATTGAGGACATTTTTTTGGTAAGTATTTTTTCAAGCTTTATTTACAGTTGGCCACAAGAATTGCTTTTGAATATCATAAAATTTTGTTTCAGAAACCAATGGAATGCCACAGAAACCTGCAAAGCTGTTGATACTGGAGAATGTGTTCCCACTGAAGAGTATTGCTGCAGATAGGAGAAGGTTTCCTGCTGGCATTGTATTTACTAGAGGTTGTGAATTCCAATTTGAGCTGTGTCCATTTATACATGAATACTTGGTGGAGAGCATGGAGCCTACATTCTTTTTTGATATTGCTGTAATTGCAGTTGAACATTGTGGGCAAAGGGTAAATAATTTGTCAAGTTCACTCTCAAAAACTAAATACTTTTTGCTGTGTATGAACTCCATTGCAACATCTGTTCCATCTGAACTGTCTGAGTCTTCAGAAGCTAATTCATCACTGGGCGTAAAGTCACTATCAGCCTCCTCTTCATCAACAACACCAGTTGAAACTGGAGATTCTGGAGACTCAGGACATGTAGATAGGACAGTTGAAAATTCTGGTAATTGATTGTTGCCTTGGACTTCTTCCTCAGAATGTGTAAAACAGCACTCTGATTTTGGGTCCTGTCTTATCATATTTGGACATTCAGTAATGCTCCCGTCAAACTGAACAGCTTTCTCTGCAAACATAGCTTTGTTAAGCAATGAAACATCTGTTTGAACCTCAACAGAGACAAAGCATTTCACGCCCATGTTGCACTGTGTTCCTGCATCTGATTTAGTAGGTAAAGAAGAATTCTCCTTATTGCAATTCAGCAGGTTGTCAAATGGGTCTAACCTGTTCTTTTTAACACAAGCCAAGGTGTCACATGCTTCTTTAAGGTTCTGTATTTTATTTCTATTTTTAATTGATTGAGAAGCTAAGGTGGGCACTACCACTTGGTTAACAACATTCTGAAGTGGGATAGCTTTGTCAGAGGTTGTACTCTCAGACTTGCTCTCTGCAGTTTTATTTGAAAGTAGTACTTGTAGCATCTAAATGTATTATAATAAAATATAAATAGTCGCAAGTAATGCTGGATTTGAACATATTAATTTATAAGAGACAACGTAGAAGTTTTCAAAATGGTTTACAATGTCCATATTATTGGGCTTAATAGTTAAGTGACAATTAAAATTCAGGCGATTACAGTTTAAAATTCGCTTTATTCTTTTTAAATAGTTAGGTACAGCTAACTAAATGTCACTTGCATAATTACTTTGACAGACAAATTCAAAATATGACAATCCACTGACCTCTTCCTTAGCTCGTCTATTTCGTCTGATTTCACTATGTTTATGAGGCTTCATGGGTGAACGCCGGGGGAAAATAGTCGGCATCGCTTCGGCAAGTAATCTTCGCCTTCGCTTTTTGCCAGTTAGTTGTTCCATGAAAGAAACTTCGAATCAGTCACTGGTAAAATGGTCCGAACAGACATACGAGTATGCGACCAGACAAGGATTGACTCGAGGTATTCTGTCAAGCCATTTCTTTCTCGTTTTCTCATCAGCTGGGATTCTGTGAAAACTTACGGAACCATCGCAATGTTGGCTACAATTTTTGCGCCCAGGAAACATGCAATGAGGCATGTTGAAACGATATAATTTTAAGAACTTAGGAGCGCGTTGAGTTGTTTTGATTTGATATACGGCGGGAGGTTTCACGCAATGACGTCACGATAGCCTCATGGCATCTTCTGCTGTTCTATATCTGAGCCGTCTGTATTTGTCTGAAAATGGGCGACCGATTACTCGTATTCAGGCAACTTTGGAGGAATGTACCGCGAAAACTATTCTAATCTATGTCGCCAAACTTTGTAGGTAAACTCCCAACACTGATATCTTTATTTTGAGCCCAAGTTGTTCCGGGGTGGAGTTCTCCTTTAACATCATGTGGATTGATTTCACCTGGATGCTTATCTACGCACTTTTCATGTGTTGAACCTTGATATTTACCCTTTTTTTTGTAGTTCATATGTTTATCGAGAATTTTGGTCCTTTTAAAGCTTATCGCAAATGACGCACTTTTTTAGCTGCCTTGAATTTCTTATTATCTTTTGTCATATTTGGGTTGATGGTTAAAGTTACCAGCCATTATTTTGTTACAATATTTGATTTCCTTTAAATCTCCAGCAGAAAATTCACTTGTTACGCCGTCATCACGGTATAATTTGACTGGTTTCGAATAATTGTTATGGTAAGTGGAGACCTGCTTATAGGCATAACTGCAACATTCGTGGTTCTGATATTTGTCAGTGTATGACTTGAAACCATCTTTATCATATCTTTCTAGTTTTGATGTAATTGCCTCAACGTCAGCGTAAATAAAAAAATGGAGCTTTTTGAATTGTTTGTTGTAATTGTCAAACTGCATATTGGATCCTTCCCCAGGCATGGCTACAGCTTGTACACCATTAATCTCCAAACAAATTGCTTTGTGCTATTCTAAAAACTCAGTTGAAAAAAGTTTGAATGCATTGCATACAAGAGGGTTTCCTATGTTGATGTTCAGTTTTGTTATACACAAATTTGTTAAATAAATTTGTCAATACATAATGGTTCATCACCTCTTCATCATTATTTTTGGTTGTTAACAATAGGTTCATATAATCATCAAAACTCTCTTTTGAAAGATAAATTGGGTATGGTATTTTGTCCTCGTATCCAAAAACATTGATGTTAATACTATTTTGGATATCTATTTTGTTGTAATCATTATCTGAAACTGGAAATTCAACAACACCCTAATTCAACTGTTTAATAAACTCTTTATCGAATTCCTTAACTCTTTTGTGGTGTGCATCTTGTGAATTTAAGTATCTTATATGGCACCATCTGAAACGTTTGTTGTCTTCATTCTTAATGTTAACCAGCCATTTAGCCAGATTTTGAAGCTCATCTGGTAATTTTATATATGATGAACCAGAAAATTCTTGTTATTATACTATATACAAATAATGTTTATCCAATGTTTAAAACTTCCATCCGCTGCCTTCATTTAACCAAACAGATAATCTGTACATCAACAAGTCGGCAACAGAATCCAACTTAAATTCAATATCATCTGCTTTCGTGACTGTAACAAAATTTGTGGTGAAATATATGGTACTTTTGATTATCCCATCCTTTGTAATCTTGGTTAGTGTGACTATAACTGTTTCATTAATTTTTGGACCCTTCATTTTTTTCAGATCTCGTTCAATTATCATTTCAATCCACATTTTGTTAATTGTAGTTGCTCAATTAATGTGTCCTTTTCTATTTTTATTTCGTATGACTTTGCTTTGTTGTTAAGAGCTTTTTTTAGCAGTTGGACAGTATGGAGCGTTTTTGTAATTTTTGCGCTTCCTGAATTTTCTGCTGTAAACCTCTGACTCTTTCGCTGTTTTAAGCCTGTTGATGAATTCAGTATTTAAAACCTTTTTACGCCTTTTATTCCGCTCCTTGAAAAATTTATCACCTTTTAATTCCTCAATTTTGTATTCATTATTCTCCAGCAATTCGTGGATTTGAACATCTCTATCATTTAATTCATCCTCCTTAGCCACTAACATTTTAATTAATTCATCTTTGGTTATATTTTCAACCATTTCCATTTTTTGTTTATATAATAGATTATGTTTTATTTTACAACTCATTTTTGTTATTATTTATTTACTACTCATTTTTTTAAGTATAAATTTGATGAACTTTTATTTGGATCATTTATATGAGTCAAATTTATGTATTAACTAAAAGTTAAACCAGTATACTCGTTCTTTTATGTTTGGAAGTATTAATATGTCTAATTCTGTTTTTAAGATCCACATTATTATGCTTCACAAAACCAAAAAATGGATATTATACAAGTATCTATGCTGTTCTAAGTGAGCTTTTTTCTATCCTCATCAGTTAGATATCTGATTGGTCTACCATGTTTTCTCTTTTAATACACCTTCAACCATATAATATAGCTTATATTTTATTTTACCTCTATCTGTACACATTCTTTTGAACTCCTTTAAAAATCACTATATTTTGGTGATTATATTTGATCTGGGACATGTAGGCCATTCACTTTTGGATTTGTGCTTTGCATCAGGTTTTAAAAATTATCCTAGCACCACCAACTATACGGAAAATTACTGGATGGTTCTTTTCAATTTAAGTAGAAGAAACGTTTATATAAATTAAAGAATCGCATTCAAACGCTATTGTTTGTACCAGTTTCTAGTCGCACCTTGCGATATAAAGCCATATTAGCTTTATTTAGCCTGCAAGTGGAGTTGTAGTGAGAAGGATGTGGAAAGTGGCCAAGTGCTTGTAAAATGATGGTTTTAGGACAAAAGTGATAAAAATACTAAAACTTGATTAATTGGCAACGTTGGCAACAAAATTTCTCAAAGTTTTGAAAAACACGTTATCTCGGTGAGATTTGTAGCTTTTTTAAGGTCTGAGTTAGCTTGAAAGTGCAAATCTCCTCCAATCATTCTAAAATGATCGTTTTTGGTGGAAAGTGATAAAACAAGTGAAATTTCATTGTTTGTTCATGTAGTTTCGTCAAGTTTTTAAAAATTAGTTTATAGGTGCACCTCGGGCTATAAAGGCATATTAGCATTATTTAGGCTACATGTGGAGTTGAAATTCGAAGGATGTAGAAAGTGCTCAAATGTATCTAAAACGATGGTTTTGGGTGGAAAGTGATAAAACAAATAAAATTTCAGTGTTTGCTTGTGTAGTTTCGCATGGTGTATATATACCGGTGCTAGCGCATTCCATTCTGATAATGTCATTAATCATGTGACTAACCTTATTATAAATTCAAAACGGTGGCGAAATGAGTGCTTTGTAAACCAGTAGTTGGATAGATTTAAGTTAAGATAGGGATAGATATAAGTTGAGGTAGAATTGATTTAGTAAAGACAGGTATAGATTCAAGGTAAAAAAGAAAAGGAATTGAAATTGATTTTTTTAAAAAAAATTTTTTGGAGAAGGAAAAAAAATTACTAAAAGATGGGTATAGAAAAAATTTTAAGAGAAGATTATAAAGAACTGGAATAGATAAAAGAATATGGTTTAAGTAATTTATCCACCAGAATGCTTTACTACTCCTTCACCACCGGGAATTGTAAATAAAATTTATCAAAACACTAGATAAAGACAGATAAAAACATTCGATTATAATAAAATAAAAAGAAAAACAAAAAGTGTAAAAACACATAATAAATAAATGAGTTTATTTTATGGTTCTCAGAACAAAGAAAATAAAAATGATGATGATAAAGATTATTTATCTAAAAGCAAAGGTGGAGCAGTCACTGGAGATTTGACTGTGTGGAGTGCAACAATAACAAAATTAAACTCTACAGCTGCAACAATTGCAAATGCATTATTAACAAATATAACTGTAACAAATAATGCAAATATAAAAAATATTACTGTGTCCAGTGCAGCAGTTACAACTTCGTCTGTACAGACGGCGACTATAAGAAACGCTGTAATTATAGATGTAACTGCTACAGATATTGCGGCAAATGAAGTTACAGCAACAACTGCTGCAATAACAAAAGCAGACATAAAGACACTTGTAGTATCAACTGCAACCATTTCAACTACAACCTTTTCAACTGCATCTATAACAACTGTAGCAATGTCAACTGAAGCAATGTCTGCAGCTAGAATAACATCTGGAACAATAACAAACCCACCAACTAAAAAAGATGACATTATAAGTTTAAATTATAAAAATTCAAATTTTCTAGAATATTTAGTTTTAGACATTTTAAAGAAAGGAAGTGGATTATATTATTTAACAGACACTTCAAAAAATATTGAGTTTGTATCTAATACTTCATCATTTGATATTGATAGAACATATGATAAGACATTAAATGCATGTCATTTATATCAAAACATTAATGGACATTAATAATAAACCAAAACTTATTTCATCTCTTAATTATTTGGTAAACAATTGATGTTATTATATAGGTAATGCAAGGCATTTTTAAAATCAAATATAACTTTTACCCGAAAAATTGGTGAGGTATTATAATTACATTTTTTTTTGTAGTTTATCGAGATCGTTCATTATCGGCCACATTTAATTTTTTAAAAAATTGTTTCTTTCAAAAAAATAATTTTTTGTCAGCTTTTCACAAATTGGTTGTCTTGTATTTTCTATTTCAGACACTGTATATAATTTAATAGGTCCAGATTCAACTGCAAAAGCTCAGTATAAAAATAAAGCAAATGCGGGGTGAAGATATGTTGTAAATTGTCTAAGTATACAATGGTATAATCAAGGATCAGCTTCAGAATGCAATGGAAAAAGTCATGTTTATTGTAATGGTCAAAAACTGTATAATTTTACATCATCATCTATGAGATTTGATAACACACAAACTGAAATTGGGTCGTTTAGTTGTCTTGTCTACAAAATCAGCTGATAATAATTAGGGAACTGGATCATTTTGAGGTGATATTTTATTTGTAGCTTTCTATACAGGTGAATTATCAGAAACTAAAGTGGTACATAAATTATGTGAAAAATGGTATAAGATTGATCACGCGACAATAAATATTTACAAAACAATCTTTTCATACTTGTTTAAAAATATGAAAAAACTAATTCCAGAAAAAAGGATAAGAAATAATTTTTTTATTCTTGAGCTTTTTCTTTATTTTCTGAATTATTTTTATTTTTATTGTTAGAATTTTTATATTTAATTACATGTTTACCAACTATAACTCCACCACTTACAATTCCTAAAAATGGTAGATATGGTGTTATTTTTTCAACAAAAAATTTTACATCATTTTTTAATCCAATTCTTCACTATTGTCAATTACATCTAATCCTCCGAATAAACCTGCAAATTTAGAAATCAACACATCTGTTAAAGACAATTCGCTTTTTTTGCTTGTCTTATTTCCCAATCTTAAAATTAATTTTAAGAATTACTTTTTTAAATGCTTTTTTAATCATTTCTACACTTTGACTAATTTTTCCATCTTTCAACAATTCTGTAAGTTCTGCTCTTTTTTGCCAACATCTTTTTTCCTCATTGTCATTGGAAGGAACTTTGTTTTCTTTTTCAATTTTTTGGTTTGGATTTAATTCTGGATTTTTCATTTTTTTCTCTTATTTATTTTATAACCCTTATTTTAATTGGTAAATGTAAGGATGCCGCAAATTAATTTCTAATCTTGCATATTTTTTAATTTTAAAAGATTTTTAATTTGTTCAATTTCTTTTTTGTCTTCTACATCTAAAAGATCTTCAATAAATGTTTTCATATCTTTTTTTAATAGGATTATAAAAAGTTATTAATTTACTTATGTTTTCTCTAAAAGGTTTTGCAATCGATGTTAATTGTTGTGTGATAACAATTTTACTTAATCCATACTGTCTTGCAGAAAATCCAAGTTTTACAAGTTCGGAAGTTTGATTTTTTACAGCTTGCCCGCTACCACAATTGTCTAAAACAAATTAATGAATTTGTTCCTGTTGTAAATTTTACAATAGATTTTAATTGTTGTTCAACAAAATCTTGATCACAAGACATAAAAAAATCTGGATCATTAATAGATTCCCATTCTATATAAGTTTTATTATATTCAAATGTTGGACAAATTACTAAATATGATCAAAATATTTAAAATATTCCTTTTCTAACATTTTTAAAAGATACCATTTATTTCTGCATGCGGTCATAGCAACAAAAATCATATTAAAATTATGTATGAGTTAATGGTTTTATAAAATTATTTTTATATTTTTTGAAATTGATTCTAAAACTTCTGTTTTTGTTTGTTGTACATTGTTTTGTAATTTTTGTTTGATCCGGTATCTTATTTTTGGATTTTTTTCTTTGAGTTGATTATTATTATCCATAATATCATTTCCCTTTTTTAATTTTTTAAAAAGTTATATTTTTCTAAATGTAGCCCCATTGAGGCGTCCGTCTCAAAAGAGGGTCAAATTTTCTTTCATTTAATTATTTATATCATCTTTTTTCCCATTATTTTTTTAATATTGAATTCTAATATTGGTTGATGATTTTAATATTGTATCGTGATACTGGATTGAAGATGAACTCTGATTTATAATATCTTAAAGCCCATCTGACAAAACATAAATTTTACATAGTACATTTTCAGCTTTTTTAGTAATTTCCAGTAAAAGTCCAGATTGGGTATTTACTAATCGTTTTCCATTTCCAGTTGTAAACAAATCATGTATACTTCCTAAATCAATCATTAATACAAATTTATCTTTAAAAAATTCCTTCAAGTTATATTTTGATGTTCTTTTGCAACAAGTTTAAAAATCCTTGTAGTTTCTTCAAAAATTCTAGATTTTGGAATTCCTTGACTATAAATTGAATTTGGAACTCCTTCTACAGTGACTTTAACTTTTTCAATATTTGGATAAACAAATTCTTCACTATCTGTTATGGTTTTATTTCTAAACAAAAGGACTACAGCTTTCATCCTTTTTCATGGTAAATTTGTAGTTTCATTGTGTGATCTTAATGATCTTCTAATATTATATTCACTTTCCACATTATTTGTAATATTTTGATTTTCAACAGTTTCATATTCTAATTCTAAATTTTCTAAAGTATATCCTCCAACACTTTGACTTTGTTGTGCAACTATAATATCTGTTGCTTTTGGAAGTGTTATAATATATTGTAAATTATGAATCATATCATACGGTGCATAAAATCCATGATCTTGTAAAATTTTTCCAAGTGGAATTCGTTGTTTTGTCCCATAAATATCAAACATCAGTCTATCCAAAACTTTTGAAGTATTTCCAGGTGTTGCACCAGAATGCTCTTTTTCATTTTCAATTTTCATGAAATTTTCATTTCCAATTCCAAATTCAATTAAATCATCTCGTTCATTTGTTGCTTTCAATAAATCTTTATAAATTTCTGGAAGACTTTCACCAGTATTATCATAAATAATTTCTCCATCATATTTAACCACAAATTTTTCACAAAGTAATTGACTTAAATTATTTAAAAACCAAAATTTTGAATTTCCATTTTTAAAATCAAATTGCAAAATTAATGAATCTGGAACTAAAAGAACATCCGGTTTTAATTTTGGAATATCAATATAAATTTCTTCACCAGGCCTTGCTTTATTCGGGTTAAAAGTTGCAACATGCCTTGTTTGCACCCCTTTAATTTCTAACATTTTTAATCTTCTAAATCCAGACTGTAATTCTTTTGTTCTTGTTATTATTGACACCATTATTTATTTATACGGTAAAAATTATTTTATTTCTCTTTAATTTTTTAATTTCTTTATTCATCTTCTTTTTTTAGTTTCTTCCAGTAGGAAATAAGCTAATGCAATTGCTAAAATCCACAAATTTTTAGCTAAAAATCCATTTCCTTTTGCACCCCATGTTAATGCTGTAGCTAATAAATTTGCAATCGGTCCAATCAATGACCATATTTTTTACCAATATTTTTAATAGCGTTTGCAAAACCACCCAATGCACTTGCTTCTTGTCATAAAACTTTTCTCGCACCAATAATTACAGTTGTTATAATTCCAGCGATAGAGATAGCAATTGCAGAAAATCCAACAAGATTTTCTTTTGCGGATTTTTTAAATTTTTGTAATCTATTAACATCTTTTTGTTGTTTTCTTACTTGTTCCAATCCTAATTGATAAAGGGTTCTATTTATAGCTTCTGTAAGACCACCAATTCTTTCATCTAATTCTAAAGCTTTCTCAATGTTATCTGTGTTATTTCGTTTTTCTACTGTTCTATCTAAAACAGTTTTAAGATGATGTATTTGTTCTTTAAGAAATTCTGGTCTAGTTTATATATTAATACCTTTGCCATTTTAACACCCCGGCGTGGTCACGATTTTCTTCCGCTGTTAATCCGGGAATTGGTGTAATGTCTGCAGTTGTATCAACCATCAGCATATTTTCAACAGTTTCATCTCTGTCTTTTTGTTCATCAATTATTTCATTGATAAGTATTTTAAACTGTGTAACTGCCCTTTTTGCCACCTCTGAATTATTTTAAAACACCATTAGGGTATCTTTTAAGTATAATTTGTTTATTTAAAGTATTTAATGGTTTGAATGTTCTACTGTTGGTTTTTGTTTTAGCAGTATTAAAATCAAGCTTGAAATTTTCATCATGGTTTCTTTTTACAAAATCTTCAATAATAATTTTTTTTCATTTTCAAGTGTATCTATTGTATTAAACTTTAGGAGCTATAACTTCAGCCTTACTATTCTTTATAACAACATTTTCACCGTCATCATTAAAACGTGTCTCAGCTTTACCAGGATTTATTTCATTAAATTTTTTATCTTGAATGTATTGAATGTAGATTTTTAGATATTGTCCATTAATTCTTAATCTCAAGAGGAATATCAAAGCCCGGCAATATATCTTTATTAAAGCCAATGAGTCGAACATAGAAGTAAAATCATAATATTTAATAAACTTCTAACGTTTCGTTGTGTGATCACAACATCTTCAGAGAATAATTAGTAAAATGCCTAAGCCTAAGTATATAGATACAGAGTTGGAATAATATTCATGTATTAACCAATCATAGGACGAACTAAAAATAAAAGTTACAGGTATGGGTAATACTAACTACATGAAAGAGTGAAAGAAGAAATTATAAAAGGAAAAGTGGTGCTGAGCCAATATTGGCATTTAAAGAGGGTTTAGGATTGCGAATGAGTAGACTTTCTTATAAGAGAAGTTCGAACTCGAAAGGACAAGAAGAAAGGATTTTGAAATCATCAAAAGAGACTGGGTGACCCGTGTCACGGTGGTGTGAAAGAATACTGGTGAGGGGAGGATTAGTGTGCTTTTTTCCTGTTAGAGGTGAGATCCCCATATTGTCAGATACGCGTGTATGGAGGTGTCGGATGGTTTCTCTTACATACGAAGCTCTGCAGCTTCGACACGTAAAAAAGATAAACTACATGCAATCTTAAGTGTAGAGAAATCTTGTCTTTAAAAGAAAAGAAATAGTCTGAAAGTCTAACCGAAGGGCGAGCAATACACCTAATGTTGATGTGAGGGAAAGCAGTCGTCCTTCGATTAGACTTCTCTTAGGCACCTCCATACACATGTATCTGACCATATGGGAATCTCACCTCTAACAGGAAAAAAGCACACTAACCCTCCACCCACCAGTAGGTAGTAGATGAACAAAAGAGATTTTTTAATGTGTTGGAGACTGGTAACTAGTAATTAACCAATCAGATTAAAGGATTTATATCACGTGACTTTTTTTAGCCAATCAGCATTAAGCGGATTAGTAAAATTCCAGGGGGTAACCTTTTCTGATCTTAATTGGCTTACTTGAGAGAGGTAGTGGTGTGTATTGCGCATGTGCGAGTGTGGGATGTGCGAAACGAGTGAGGATTTTGAGGATCGTTTTTTCCACGAGGGGGAGGACGGTTGTTCGGTGGAGAAGAAATATGAAGCGACGGCGTCGGTGTTGCTTGACAGTGACGGTAAGAAGACGATGAGCACACCAAGGAAAGAATTGTGTGATTCCTTTTGCTGTGATAACAAGCGGGTGAAAACCTGGGTTTGTAAATGACACGGTGTTAACTTCTCGGTTTGTCGTTATTGTGCGACTTATAAGAAGTGGTTTGGGAGACATATATTGGGTCATGATTGTACGTGGCAGTGTCCTCTTAAACACAAGTTGGTGGAGTGGCAAGGAATTTTGGGCGGTTGGTCGTATTATTATGCCTTCTAATTGGAACTGAAGGAAAAAAACAAAAGGAAGAAACAATATATTAGTAAGCTTAGAAAAATAATACGAACAAATCATGCATGGCACGTCGTAAAAGGCAAAGGTTACCTAGGACTTCCAATAGATTGTTGCGAGATTTGTTGTTCTTGTCTAAGAGGAAAAGGAAGGTTAGACGAGCTCAAAGCGGTGGGGGGAAGATTTGAGTGACGTGGGCGATAATCTTCGAGATATTTATACCAGTTTAAAAGATACTTATAATCGAGGGAAGCGTAGAGTGAGAGCTAGCGTAGGGTTTCTTTGATACTATGTTTAAAGTAAGAAGGAGACGAACAAGAACAGGACGTTTAAAATGCTTGACCACAAAACGATTGTTACCTAAGGTACGAAAGCGTAAACTACAAAACGGAAGTGGCATACTTAATCAATTTCAAAATACGTATTTGGAGCCGCTTGGACTGGGCTGGAGTGGTATTTTTTAATTAACAAACCCAAAAAAAATGACTCATGAATCCATTCCGTATACCATGCATAAGATTACGTTGGCTCAGAGAGGACGAAGGTCTAAAAAATACGCAAAGAGAAAAAGATATTTTGTTAAAGTGAAAGACCGTGGGCAATTAGGAAAGGGTTTTTGGAGTCAGTTGAACGGTGCAATCAAAGGTGGTCGGTTAGCTCGGAAACATAAAAAGCAAAATCAATCAAGTAGCGGTGGGTTGGATGACTTTTATACGATGTTAGTAAACGGTATAAAATAATTGTGTCTGTGACTTAGCAAATACAGGAAATAAAAAAACGCATTCCGGTGCAATGACGTGTTTAATCGATTGGGTGTGAGACGCTGATAATTATTACGTTGTATATAAAAAAATATGTTGCATATGAAAATACCAGCAGTTGCGTATTTGCGTTATCTCAGGTGGTTATTGCAAGACGTAAACGACGAGATGACTACGAAAAGTGACCCTAGCGGTGCAGCCATGTTGGGTTTTTGCCCTCATAGACCCATTTGGGTAAATACGGGGGTTTTAAGACGTTTGACACGTAGGGTTTTCACTGTGGTACGATTGTCAAGATGTAGTCTACCTACCGCTATTCTGCAAATGGATGGTGTAGACGGTGTGAAACTTTATTTTCAATGTGAATATAACAAGTTGTTGTCGGACGATCTGCCTATGCGTGTACCCGTGAAAGTAATGATCGGTGGTTTGAACAGTCTTTTACTGTGCTCCGAAGGTGAAAGCGACGCGGAGGACAACACGAATCCTAGGGACGAACCAGACGAGAAAGATGGTGACAACATGCATCAGGAAGATGAAGTAGAAGAGAAAGAAGATAATGGTAAAGAAAAACTGTCACCAACGACCCAACGTTCGTTCAAAATGATGAACCGGCGTTGTTCCGGATGGCATTCTTCAGATAGTGATTGACAGTTATAGATGCAAATACATGTAAATTATGTTGTGGTGACGTCAATGATTGTACGCGTATGAGACTATATGGGCACGTTGTTCTTTTTCATTCGACTAGATGATTAGTGTGTGTAGGTGAAGTGTTTAAAGTAGCACGTGCAAGTTGTAGTTTGTTTTTTTTGTGAGATCCAAAAGGTGAAAAAGTCATCAATGGGAATAACGAATCGTGCGTTTCTTCGACGACTGGGGGCACAAAAGATCATACGGACGATAAACCGAAATTACTGATGTCAAGCCAGTTCAAAGCTCGTTATTGGGAAGTCGATTGTGAATTCGATCACAGGGCTTACTTTAAATTAAGAGTAAGTATAAGTGATAAAGAAATAAACAACGTAGAGAAACTTTTGTATTTTATCACAGAAGAGGGAAAGGTTAGCGTGTTATGTTTGCTTAAGAAGCGCGGGTTGGTTCCACAATACAATTTAGGGTTAAAGGTTTTGTCGGTGAGGAGACCCGAAAATGTTCGAGCTTGGCAAAAAACGATGGAAGGATATCGTCAGACACGACCCGAACGATATTCTGTTGAGACAACCTTGGTTTTCGTATGCTGGTGACTCCTCACAACCTATTTTGGATATCAGTTATGAAGGTACCGGATTTAGATACCCGCCTTGTCACATGTATAGAATACTGAGTGAAGATAAGTTGATTTACAGTCCATTGAGCAACAAGGAAGACTTGTACGCAAAATATGTGGAAGATGGTCAACCGGAACTATTGTTTAATTCAGAACCCTTGTTTACAAAAGAAACCAGTGTACAGACCATTAATTAACAAAATTTAAATGAACGATTTTGTTTAATACGTGTGAAATTGATAGATACCTGTGTAATAACAATTACATATTAATGCCTTTAACTTATGTATAACCGTAAAAGTCTTTGCTTTACAACATGTACTGCAGTAATAATAATAAATATTTGAAGTACATGAGTGCTTCATCAAGGCGATTTTGTTAACTATTTCTAACTTTGCACATAGACAACATCTTGGTGTGATACATTCTCGAGGTACGGCTATCTTAAACACCTATGTAAGAAAAAGAAAGTAGGAAAACAGTCTAACGATAGGATTCGATTGGAGTTCCACTATCGTGCTCTTCGTTTGCGAATTGTTGTGCTTGTATTAGCAAAAACTTGTCTACACATCGGGCAGTGTGTTATTCGTCACAGAAACAACTGATCTACGCATACTCAATGTCCTTGATGACCACAAGGTAATATAGTGCTGTTAGTTTTTTCAACTTGTTCGAAACAAATGAAACAGTCTTGATTGATTCTCTTTGGGTCACATCTATGACAGTTTTTATTGGTGATCTGATAACAAGTGGTGCATTTGTCGCAATGAAACGAGGAAGCCTGTCGTACCTACAAATCTTACACTTTGAGCAATGAAAGGGGTCTCTGCATTTGTCAGTCATGTGCTTCCAAAGGGAACAATAATAGTCAGCAAAACGTATTCTACATTGAACACATGTACAGTCATCGGTAAGCGGTTGTTTAAAACCGCACGGTAGGCACTTGATTATGAACGTTTTGGTAGAGGTTAGAAAATGTTTACAACTAGTCTGGGACGACTGTAAGTTGCTTTCGTTGTGACACCTATGACAAGGATAAAAGATTCTACAACATGCGGTTAAAATCATACATTTTCTATAGTAGAAAGGGCAATCCATGTTTCTAGTACAGGTATATCGTTGTCCAAAAACTTTTGTAGATCAGCACCTATAACGTCCGGATCAGAATGAGTAATCGTGTGAGAAGTCGTCAAAGTAGTCTAGTTGCGTTGTTCTTTGTCTATCTGGTCACGAGTTTTGCAAGGTCGTTCGTGTACAGGTGTGCTGTCAACTCTTCAGTTAGTGTCAGACGGTTGCACGTCACATTCGTCCAACTGAGAAGGATCTCCAGTTTCATGCGTACAAAGTGATATGGTTGAATTATCGGAACTAGACATCGTGTGAGGTGGAAAGTCTATCGATTCACATTTATGAAGAGACAGATGTCTGAGTTGAATTGCCTGATATGATAAATCGTGGCGACACTTGGGAGAATAGCTAATTATGCTTAAGTTGCCATTACAAGTAATTTTGTCCAACATATGTACGAGATCGATTCGCAAGATGTCAAATAAAGCATCTCTTAAGTGCATATGTGAACCGACGGCCAACAAAAGTTCTTGAGA
>JBAHVQ010000510.1:277613-307601 GCA_036872915.1 Nanipora kamurai
CGCTCAGACACTTAAATCAGCATTTGCCTTCAATAACCGAAGAGTTTCTTTGAGTATCACATTGTTTTTTAGGAGGGCCGCTACTTTCGGAAAATTTTAGAAGTGTTAAAAATTTAACGTTACTTTTGGGGGGCCGTTACTTTTGGGATTCTATGGTACCTGCTCCACTTGTTTGGGGAGGAAAATATTTAAAAAGGGACATCTATATTCTATAAAAGTGTAACACCACTTGTACCGTAGAGTCCGATTAAAGCGTTATTTTTCGTTCTCCCAGTTGTAACTTTATAAGCCCCCGAAAATGGAATAACAGCTAAAAAGTGTCTATATATATATATATTTGTAAGGAGTGCTTTATAAAATTAACAGCAGTGAACATTCTAAAAGTGATTTACATATCAGATTGGAAAGGATAATGATAATTACCTTGAGCAGTTGAGCTTATTTCATTAAAATCTTCATTGGTCCGGGACAACTCAACAAATTTAGTACAGCAATATTAGAGCCTTAGAGGTTACTTCATGTCCGCATCTGTGTAGCGAACTAAAGCTCATTCGAAATTTTTCGAACATCCCTGGCTTTGCAAGACTGCCAGTGTGCAGCTGTGCTTCTTTACGTAAAATGGTCTTATACCTTTGATAAACTTTTTTTCATTATTCCAATAAACGAAAAACTATCTACACCAAGTTTTACAGGGGGTACTTCAACCACAAAAATTAGAAGATCCGTAATTTTGGTTGCCATGGTTACCAGGGACAACGCACATCATGGCGGAAAGGAAGGTAATTTGTAAACATATCTGGAGAAAGATTTGATGAAGTCTAGAATAACTTTAATTAAATAACCAACATAATGATCTAGGTCATGTACCAGGATGAAGTTTACTATAAATTATGCAATTTCTATTAAAATTTACATCTCAGACTAGAAATGAAATGATAAATTCAATCACTGAGATAGCTATAACTTGGCCATCATTAGGCAGAACTCTGAGATTCTCCTTCACTTCTTCTCCGACTGATATTCACAATACTGTTGCAGATCTCGAGCGGCAAGAGGTCTGGATACCATAATTGATAAAACGAACTGCGCATGTCCTCAGCGTCCTCTTTTCTCTAGTGGCATTTTCGGACCACAGTTGGAATTAATTTGCATGATTTAATCCCCTTTCTTGACAAACCATCCATACAAGGAATCCGCGAAAGCATGCGAGTAACCATGTATCTTAATTTGCGGGTGATTGATTGGCGATACGACCAGTATATCGTCAACAATTTTAAGTTTACTTAGGTGCGAATACACATTCTATTAAGAGGAATATACATATGTGTATGTTGAAAATAGAAAACACAAGAGTACGCTTTCATCCCTACAAGCCTGTTTCGTGATTACTCACTCTTCAGGGGATTTTAATGAAAAGAACTTTCTCAACCATCGTTTACATACATAGAGAAAAATTAACTGTTGCGTAGCAATGCTTTGTGTATGTGGCGGCAAGAGGAAATGAGTTAATTGCATTTATCGAGTGATGACAATTCGGGTCGGCAGATGATTAGTAACTTCTCTTTGAGGCAGAGGTTGCATCTTTTGCTGGAACTGTTGTAAGGTCGGCTGGATGAAATGATGCACCAAGAGGTGGTGTGGTCAATGTTGTTGTCTTTGAGGTTCCATATGTGTTTGCTGAGCTCGGTAGAGTTTCTGTGCTTTGCATGCCGGAATGAAGCAGTGTGACTCCTATATCTTGTCTTGAAGTCGTTTTGGTAGTGTTATTGTCCATGTGTTTGATGGTTGCTTGGTGGATGATGGATGATTGCAGGCAGTTTCCGTTGAGTGGGCACATCTGCTTTTGTTGACAGTTGCATTTTTTGTCATCGGTGTGGTGAAATTATTTCAATATGTGTTTGTTGTGATTGTTGATAATTTGTTTGGTGTAATTCATGCAGCTGTAACTTATCTTGATGGTATTCTGGTTGAAGATTTTTCTAAGCTTGTGGTCTTTGGGGAAGTGCTTGCCTATTAGTGCATGGAATCTGTGTCCTATGTTGGTACTGACGTTTTTGCTGAATGGGGGGTTGTACCAGAGGATGTTATTCCGCTGCCTGTTTTTCCGTTTGGTGGTCGTGGTTGGTTCGTAGTGTAGCGTGTACTGGTATCCGTTTTCGTTAAGTGCTTTCTGGTATGGGGGGATGGCTTGGTCGAAGGATGCTTTGTCGGATGAAAGGGATGACAGACGTTTGTTGATGGCAGCGGGTATGTTCTTTGTGATGATTGGTGGATCGTTGCTTTCACAATGGACATATTGTAGCGAGATGTTAGGTTTTGTAAAGGGCTGGTAAGTCAATTCTTTAGGTCGAGGGTAACGTCGAGGAAGTTGATGATTTGGTTGTTGGCCTTGATTGTGATCCGTAATCCGTTGGTGTTGAAGACGCGACGTATCTCCTTGATGATCTCTTTGTCTCTTGGTGTGGCGTTAGAAATGGCCAGTCCGTCATCTCGGTAAAGCCCCATGTTAATGTCAAGGTTCTGAAGTTGTGAAAGAAGGTAGCTTCCTACTAACTCACATGTCTCTGCGCCGTCAAAGCTGCCCATGGTAACGTCAAAGGTTGTGTCGCATTTCTTTTGCCATGATTGTTGATTGTGTGTTAACATCGAATTTTTGGCATGCATTATGTTTCTTTCGTCGTTTGTGATGTTGTCGTAGGCTGCAGCAAAGTCTAGTGCTCTGTTAGTAGGTCTTGGCTGATGGAGGGATAGAATTCCACTATGTCAGAGCGAATAAAATTCAGGTGTTGCTTGTTTTCGTTGACCTTGAACCGTTCAATCACAGATGTTGTATTTTCCCATTGGTTAAATTTGGATGCTGTCACTATTTTGCTGTTGATCCTGTTGAGGACTTTTTTGCTGATTTTGCCTATCTCGGACTTAGTTGGATCGATTAGTCAGCGGGTCGGTTTATTTGCGAAATTAGGCTTGTAGTCTTTGAGTGTTATGAATGCGTCCTTGTTAGCAGTGGCGTCCACTCTGTCATCTATACCCGGTTTCGCTGTAATGTTTTTGTCCTCTGCATGGATGGCGCTCACGGTCACAAGAAGGTTGCGCGTTCTTGTAGCACTTTGTGATGTGTTGTTCCAGCAGGTCGTTGTATGTTGACGGTTCTAGTTTGTAAAAGTTCGTCGTTTTATCGGCGGCGATTAGAAGCTTGGTTTCGTCGATGATTTTGATGATTTTGATGATTTTGGTGTCATCCTTGATTTTGTTGAGGAAAGTGTTGTTCACTTGCTTGAATTTTGTTGATTGTATCAACTTGAGCACGTCGTTCTCGAATTCCTTTAACTCGTCGATCAGGGGAGTGTTTTTGGTAGACTTAAAGCCACATGTGTCCTTGGAAGTGGCGGTCATGCTCGGGTTGAGGAAGAAGTAAACTTTCCAGCGCATATTACATGCCACTCAACGGAAACTGCCTACAATCATCCATCATCTACCAAGCAACCGTCAAACGCATGGACAATAACACTACCAAAACGTACATCGGACTTACAGAAAACGACTTCAAGGCGAGATACAGGAATCACACTGCTTCATTCCAGCACGCAAAGCACAGAAACTCAACCGAGCTCAGCAAACACATTTGGAACCTCAAAGACAACAACATTGACCACACCACCTTGGTGCATCATTTCATCCAGCTGACCTTACAACAGTTCCAGCAAAAGATGCAACCTCTGCCTCAAAGACAAGTTGCTAATCATCTGCCGACCCAAATTGTCATCACTTGATAAATGGAATTAACTCATTTCCTCTTGCCACCACAGACACAAAGAATTGCTATGCAACAGTTAATTTAAGCTCACAGCATAATTATGTAAGTTTTCTCTATGCATATAAACGATGGTTGAGAAAGTTCTTTTCATTAAAATCCCCTGAAGAGTGAGTAATCACGAAACAGGCTTGTAGGGATGAAAGCGTAGTCTTGTTGTGTTTTCTATTTTCAACATATATCACGCTCTGCTTGTATGCATCGAGCACTGTAACATGGAAAATCAAGATACAGATTTCATATATATATATATAGATAGATAGATAGATAGATAGATAGATATAGATAGATATAGTACATACGTGCATATATATACCTTTATCGATTTTGACACTTGATAGAAACTAGTTAGATTCTTAAAACATATCAGGAGCCCAACTCGGGCATTTTGTTATAAATTGAGCCATACATCGTATGAATTGATAAATACGATCGAAGGTACGAGTCAGTGACCGCCTTCTGTTATCCTGTAGGGTAACAAATATAAACCAGATGTCCCGATCCAGAAGGCGGGAGCTGGTAAAGCCATTTCTCACCAAGAATTGGAGAAATTAGTGGCTGAAACAGTTGCAAAATCCTTGCCACTGGCCTTATCAGGACTACTAGCTGCTGCGGGCCTACAACAATTGAGTACCATACCCATTAGACAAGAGGTAGCACCAGCACCTACTGAGAAGATATCACCCCAGGCAACCCCTGACTGAGGAGACAGATTTTACTCCTTGGACCTCTCAGATGATTTGAGGAAACTTACAACTCAAGCATTTTCAAAATCCCTTCCCGAGAGAGCTGGTGGGGACTCCTAGAAAACTATCCTGCTCTGGCAGGCACTGAATCCATTTGAAATGCCCCTACTATGGAGGTGGGCATGGTTATCACAAGCCCAAAGATGTATTTGCCTTCGACGATGCCCTAGCCGATAAACAAGGAGCATTCTTGATTGCAACACGACTAATCCTAGCAGCCCTCGCTGCACTGGATAGTCCCAGCAAGGAAGATGAAGGCCCTGACCCTGATCTCATTAAGAGCATGCTGGAAGATGCCGTTGTCCTGTTGGGCAATGCTAATGTTCGACTCAACTCATGGTGCCAGCATTGCTTTAGGGATTACCTTACAGAAGTGGGTAAACGTACTCTTAAGGAATAAATCCCCTCTGACCAACATCTTTTTCCAGATCGCTTTCATGATCGTATTAAGGATGAGCATAGCCATACAGCCACCAACAAGAATCTAATAAGCAAACCACCAGATCGAGCCTTCCTGTCACAGAAATCTGTACCATTTTGCCAGCCCTTTCAAGGTCGCTCAATCACCCTGGCAGGCACTGGAAGGAAGCAGAAGTGGAACTTCAACCAAAAACCTTCCGGCTCCAGCGCCAAACCGAGTCAGCAAACCAAAGCTGACTACCTGTTTCCTGTGCTGATAAACAAACAATGCTCTCCACATTTAACCGCAGGCTGCCTTGTTCAATGTTTAGAAAATTGGAAGAAAATAACTTAGGACCCTTGGGTCCTACAAACTGTTCAGGGATACAAGATACCCTTCATTCGATACCCCCACCACTGGAGGGTGAGAGAAACCAAACCTTGATTACAACAACGACATCTGATGGGCAATGCTATACAGGAGTTGCTCAATAAAGGTGCAGTCAAGCGGGTCCAACCATTGGTATATCAGTTTGTATCTTCTCTGTTCCTAGTCAAGAAGAACAGTCCAGGTCAATATCGGCCAGTAATCAACCCCCGGGCACTGAACCAGTTTGTAGAGACTCAACTGTTCAAGATGGAGATCCTTCAAATAGTTAAGGCTCTGATTCAACCAGGGGGCTACCTCTACTTTTTAATAGTTCTGTTCATAATCAAAGAATGTTAAGCCAATTCTGGTACCTTTACATGTTTTTTCCTTTTTATTAATGACTATAACGTACAATATAAAACGTATCGCTAACTATTAAAAACAAGAAAGAATTACAAATTCACCCCAAAATCAAACAGTCCCCCCTTGACTCGTCTACAAGTCAAGCATCGCTTTAATCTTTGACCGTGCGTTGAATGCCGCGTTCATCTTTTCCTGCCGCTACACCTTCTCTTCGACATCTTTCTCTATGCCATCAGAATCCCTAATTTCTACAGGATACAAATGCTGAACAGCCCTACTCAACACCTGCCTCCCACCGTTCATCATGACGCAAACATTTGCAAACCGCACCACATTATCACTTTTCTTTACCTCCTGAGCAACACCTGTCTCCAACTCTCCCTTTCCTTACCCTTTTCGAACACAATAACTACATTACCAGGTTTAATCAACACAAACCTTTTACCAACCACACCAGCCTTATGCAATTCTCTCAGATTCGTGAGATATTCCGTTCACCATCTGTTCCAAAAATGCTCTAATACAGTGCTCAGATATTTAAACCGTGCAACACTATATGATTTATTTGAACCCTCACTTGCCCTCGTCTCTCTGTAAGGCGACGAGTTTAATTGCCTGTCATAGATCAGGTGAGATGACATTAACATTTCTGCGCTTACTTCATCGTACTCATATGTTAACAGTCTTGAGTTGAGCATTGCCTCAACTTCAACTATTACTGTGTGCAACTTGTCAAACTTAAGCTTAGCCTGCCCTAATGCTTTTCTCAAACACGTTTTAACCAGTACAATTAATCTTTCAAAAAAATCTTCCACGGCATGGAGCCCATTCTATCCCTTTATTGTTCAGTCAGTCTTGCATTTCCTCACTTTTAAATATTTTGCGCAATATTTTCTGGGCTGCCTTAAACATTGCATAAATGTCTTCGCCGACAAGTCCTTGACTAACTCGAGATGAATTTTACACATTACACAACACGTAAATAAGGCAACATAAGCCTCGCTCATGCCATCTGTACCTTTCATGAATAAAGGTCCAGCAAAATCTATGCCAGAATTTTCAAATGGTACTGCCCTAGTAATGCGATACTCTGGCAACGCTGCTTGCTGTGGTTTTGTACATGGCTTACGGTTCCATATTTAACACAATGCACATGCACTTACAACTTTCGTGACTTTCTGTCTACCTTTAGGAACCCAAAATTTCGACCTCGATTGCGCTAATGTGGAGTAACACCACAGTGCATAACACTCGTGACTCTGTTTAATAACTAACTTGGTAACCCTGTGACCTCTCGGCAACACTGTCGGCTCCTTCGCTTCTATCTCCAAATCTGATTTGCCTAGTCTGCCACTATAGTGTAGTATCTCATCTTTCTCTACTAAGCCATACGCTTGCTGTAACTGAGAATAGCTATCCTGATCTTTTAGAGCTCCCTGTATGACCTTGATCCATTCTACCTCGGCATCGTCCAACTCTTTCTTACTCAGTGCGCCAACAATCTCATCACCTAACTTCTTTCGTTTCAAATTGCTCAAAAAACGTTTCACCCATGCTGTCACTGTCAACAGCTTATCAATGAACTATACCTAGACAAACATATCAGGTTACTCAAACTGCACACCGAATCTATGTTAATCAGTAGACTCACACATGCTTTGTTCTCTTCTGCCATACTTTCTAAAGTAGGAAGAATACTTTCTAGGCGTGGCCAGTCACCGATTTTACCACCTGACCAATTGGGTCCCGACCACCAAAAGTGACTATTTTTAAGCTCTGAAATGAGAACCTCCCTCGATCCTAGATCTACAGTGTTTCCTTTTCCCGGACAATAACACCAATCGTGCTTGCTGGAAAGTCTTAAAATCTCATTCACTCTGTTGTATTGCATATCCAGCACGAGGTTGTTTTGCTATCAGTCCAATACTTGGTTTCCTCGAAACTGTAATGAATGACTGCACAATACGCTCGTTTTCAAGCATCTCCAAACCCATGCAACGAATACTTAGCACCACTTGACTCAGTCAAATGGCTTTCTGAACTCACGTATCTCTTTAAAGTCTCATAACCATTTCTCCCTAAGCTATCATCCCAATCTAAACCACTTACACAAATATCCTGAAAAATTATTTTCGCCTTTGGAACAGTTGGACTTAAAAGCCCTAGGGGGTCAAAAATGGATGCCAGAAAACTTAGCACATTGGGCTTTGAGGCTTTAAATCAAATCGTCAAATCTGACCCTAATTATATCTCGCACACAATGCCAGTTTGGCTACCTGCCTGTTACGTTCATCCGTTCACTTGACTTTAATGCACAACAATTCGTCCCTGACTTCGCCAACAACGTACTTGCCGTATACTGACCATCTCACTTGAATTCCAACGTTCTTCCCGAAGGTCGATTTCACTCTTCAAATACTTCAGAAGATGGTCAATATCCCACTCATGAAACTTTTTTCCTCTCGTAATCAGCAACTGTATCGATTCTGGTAACAAGTTCAAAATATACCGCACCACAATTGGCAAATACGTCTTACTTTCAACTCCTAACACCTTCAAACCCCAATAATGTGTTTCAACACGGTCACACAAACGACGAAGTGACGTTACATCCCTTGGATCCCACATGCAATCAAAGTACAACAGTTTCTGTATGTGCGCTCTTTGAACAAACTATGGCTTACCATATCTCTCCTTCAATGCGTCGACCACTGCATTGTAATTAGCTGAAGTCAAGGAATAGCCCGCTATACATGACTTGGCTGGTTTGTTGACCTGTCCTCAAAGATAGTTGAAATTATCAATGTCTGACAATCCTGTGTTCTGATGAATGGCACTTTTGAAAGAGCCCCAGAATTCTTGCCACTCACACACATTGCCATTGCATCTCTTCACTTGCAGTTGTGGCAACTTTGCGCAAACCGTTTTGCCGCCAGATGACATTACCAAATCGTTAACTCCCGTATTTCCCGACACAGGAACTACTCATTTGATTTTCAGACGAGTCAAGGCTGTTTATCTTCTTGCTTAACAGCTTCACCATCATCTTTTTAGCGTTTGAGCTGACTTTACTTGTTTCTTCGACTTCATTTGAAACGTCCTCAGTCCAGTCGTCATGTAGTTGTCTCCCACAATAATATCTAAAATTTGCTTGTCCGGTTTCTGTAGCATTGCCACAGTCTTGAATATTGTTGCATTGGTGTTTTGACAATTTCAACCACCGCTGCAACAATCTTGGTCAAATACCCTCGATGACCACTTCGCACTTTTTTCTTCTTTGCTAAAGCCTTTATATCCGGCTCGAAGGACCACATTTCGCAGAACTTTGCTCTCTTTTCCAAACAAAGTAAAACTGCCATGGGTGCGCTGGTTCAATCCAAATTGTTTATTATAAATTCACATACAAAAATAAAATGAAAGTATACTACATGCGAATAACAGTCCACGGTACATAGTGTTCAATTCAACGTAACAATTGTACAACTGTATAGTCCTAGCAATACACCAACAATCCAACTGCCTTCTTGTGATCTACTAACATTATCTTTAAACTATCGGTCAGGAGGTTAACTGACACATTCTTTTACCCCATGATAAGGAAGGAACACTCCTTGGCAAAAATACAATTTATCTATAATTTAAGACTTTAAAAGTTCTGTTCATAAATAAAGAATGTTAAGCCAATTATGGTATCTTTATATGTTTTTTTCTTTTTTCTTAATGACTATAACGTACAATATAAAATGTCACTAACTATTAAAAACAATAAAGAATTACAAATTCACCCCAAAATACAACACAGTCATTGTATGATTTTGGGTTAAGGGACATATGGGCACAAAAACATTTAGCAGATGCTTGCTCTTGACCAATTGCCCTCGTTGCATACACAAATCTTTCATTAACATCAAAAAGATTAATGCACTTTTTTCAATGAGTAAAATGTATACACCCAAAGTTTAAAAATGACAATCACGTTGTCAACTGAACAGAATTTTCGAACGTCTACGATGCCGGCAGTGTTTTGTGTACAGCATTCAGCAGTAGATAATTTGAAAGGACAAAAACTACTTAGTCAGGGAGGGGAGGTACAGATCTTTAACATAAATACATTCGAAGTATTTCGAGTTTGAGAACGGTAAATAACCGTTGCTAAGGGCGAAATGGAGGCAGTATGTTAAAAATCGCTAAATTTTTTGACAAAAAAAATGTTTTCAGTGAAAAAAGTATTTCACATGCATAAGAGACTATTGGAGACTTATAACCATGAACTTAAAAAAAAAATTGAAATTTTAGTAAAATTTGTGCTTTTTAAAGGTATAAGGCCACATTTCATCAACCAGCTGAACCAGGTACCCCATCAAATTGATAAAAATGTGAAATGTACAACAATATTGTTTATTGAAAATTAAAGCTATTTCTTTTCAACTGTATTTATATATTTAGGCAAATCATTGAGAATAATTTCCTTTTGCCCAGAGTTTTTGGCATCCAAAAGCGTCCATTTTTTGTTGTAGGGCGTTGGAGAGGATGCCCGGACGCCCTTCTGGCTAAAATCCTGTTTCTTTACTGGGTGACTTGCAATATTCTGTGATCAGTTACTGTGATGCTTTCAGCATTTATTTATTTTTCAGGGCAAGGCTGCATGGCGGGAGCCACAATGTTTCTGTGTTCTGGAGGTTTCATCGGCTTGTCTCGTTTTATCAACTAAGCAGGGAAATAAAAAATGGATAGAACTGCATCTGGCTTTAAGTACCTCTTAGCTGGAATTATGACCTTGCTTGCCTCAAAATCAATGTTGAACATGGCTGACGATGGCTGATGTAATCACCAGCTTTTAAATGTTTTGTCACACAGGACAGATTGTTTGACAGGGTTCCAGTCTGCTCTTTTCATTGCTATTGTCCACTGTTTTAGCAAGGTGGGATTTTTTAATGGCAATAAATGTCAATCTATACAGTGGGTAATCGCAAGATGAAACATACATGTACTTATGTACTTAATGTTCTTCAATAAAATAAACATTTTTTGCCCATTTTGCTTGTAGAAGTAATTTCATTTCCCGAACAAGTTGAACCTGACCAATGTTCAGATGCCTATGTATATCTCAAAAGAGAACTTCTTGCAAAGCTAGACTGCTAACTGTATAAACTGTACATTAAAATCACTACTGGCAGTAACCAAGAATACTGCTATTTTTTTCTTCAATATTTTTGCTCATGCCAGCCTTACAATTAAGTCATCATACATGCAATATAAAATATGAATTGTCATTAAATGCCACACATGCTTAATACCTCTCAGTCAACAGATCATTAAAATAAACAATAATTCTTAACAAGGTCAAGGTAGCTTTAAATTTATACTGCCTTGTCTACACCACTTTAGCACGACAGTACTTTGTTGCTTGTACCATATTTCACTGGCCCTAAATTCAAACTCTTACAAAACATACTGCAAGTATGGCAATCAATAAAGTTGTCTATTGCTTGCTGTGATAACTTGCCAGCTGCAAAAATTATTTAATTTTTGTCAACTAGAACTGCAGAGGCACTCCCCTAGATTAAGCAAGTTGTAGCCCACACCTTGAATGTCCACAGCCATGACCTGCTTCTTTGACTGTACATATGAATAACGAGACAAGCATCCATTTTTCTCAACCAATTCATCTGCTTGATCACCACAATGAAATCCATCTTGTTTATATATTTTGTGAAAGTACATTTCACAAATTCTTCCACACTATCAATCTCCCCATTTGGCATCTTCCCTAAATATATACTTTTATTTTATACTTAAATGTAGTGCCAAATACATCAGCCATGTCTTCCTCTACTTTTTCTTCAATTTGTAACGCAAAGTTTCAAGCTAGTTGATGCATCTGTATGACCTATAATAAAAATACTAGTAATAGCAATACAGTCAAACCTCTCGGTGCAGACACCTCTGTAATACGAACACTTTGTTAGGCCCCGCCAAAATGCTAACTTATTTTCTTCAGAAAATACCTCTGTAATACAGACACTTTATCACGTCCCCGGAAAAAAAAAACTCTTTAATAAGGACACTTATATCGTGAGACACAGCAAACATTTCCTGTTAAACAATTCAATTGTTACGTTTAATAAATTTTGACACCTCAGGCCCAGCTTGTTTATTTTTGCTTACACGCAGGCATTTCTACAGTCTTGTGAAACCTTATTTATCTAAAGAGCATAGTAATCTCACAATGCAATTGTTGTTGCTACTTTGAAGGCAAGTGTAGTGCAACAAAGGCTTATGCTTGAAACATCCCCACGAATACTGTAATATTTAAATTAGAACATGTTAACATAACCTTTTTCAGAATTGCATAGCAAGTTGTGACAAAAACTGCCTTGTGTGAATCGGACTTAAGAACGACAATCGTACAGATGAACGTTTGCCAAATAATATATTAAAAACAGAACAAATTGAAATTCTATTTAAAACAATAAAAACGTTTGGGTCGCACTGTACTCCGTAAAAGTGTTAACATGAGTTAGCGCTTTTTCTTCGATAGCTTTGCCCTTGCTTACGGTTTTCCAGATGCAGCTCTCTTCCGCCGTCTTTTTTTTTTTGTTATCAGTAGCGTAGCCAGGCCGACAATTTGGTCCTGCTATGCAAATTTTAAATGATTATCATGATTAATTTCTTTAGAAATGGATTGTTTTCACAGTCAGGACTAAATTGTCGGCCTGGCTACGCCACTGTTATCAACGTCAAGCTCCTCTTCAGTCTTGTTGCTTCTTACTGCTGCATTTGTAGAAAGTTCGATCAGACTTTCTAAACATTTCCTAAGATTTTTTGTCCCACTAGAAACATATTCGCACTGTATCTGCATATCATGCCACCATCTCTGTTGACCGCTTTGCCGTGCACCTTGGCATAACCTGTGGTTCCCTGCTTTGATAACAAACGTTTTACTAAACATGCACCATCATTGGTGTTAGCCGGGCCTAAAGGAACATCGCCATTATCTCTAAGGACTGATATTGCATTCTTATATTTTGGATTTTTGGGTTCTTGTTCTAGAGCAAGTTCGTTGTCGAAGGGTGGAGTCCACCAGTCTCCGTAGACGTGAAATCCTTGTACCCAGGACAGAACTTACAGAGTCTGGCTATCATTCATTGCTTGTAGCTGTATGTTTAGAAGAACATAGACCTAAGATCTCTTTACTCAAAAGAGTTAACACGTATGTTTGTGTGAATCACCTGGATCCCTGAAACAAACGTTGACAAGACATACCTCTATTAAATGATAAATTCATGTTAAACCTACACTGTTGAAGTCAACTGAAAAGGTTGACTTGAGCGGGATTTGAACTCGCACCTTCAGGAAGCCGGTCCTCCGCTCTACTTGTTGAGCTATCGAGTCTACAGGGATTGGAGGCAAGTTATTGTCCAGTTTAAGTGCACGAGAAATTCTCGTGACAACTTAACGCTACCCTCACAGATAGTGTTAAGTAGTTGCTTTATAGTATAGGTTTTCCAGAAACCCCCTCACCAAGAACACCATGGCTGATTTCAAATTCTACGGGTACTGCAATACTGGATCGTGTAAGGGACGGAAGGTTAGAGGAAAACAAGTTCACAATCGTTGTATTGGATTCCACTAACCTTCCCAGTGGTAAAATTGTTGATACTGACAAACGTCTGGGAGCAGTCGCTGATGTCTTAGTAAACTTTGTGGGAAGAGTTAAGCTCCTGCTTAACATTTCCGCTTTATACTAGTTTCCTCTACTATTTCCATACCAGATTCCGGAATTAAACGAACGTATATTAGTTTCAGGCTGGGAATCTATTTAATTGTTCTATGCGAAGGACCCTGGCCACCCGCAAGTATATCGCAAATTTTACCGGCTCTTTTACTATTCCTAAAATGTTCTGTGCAGGTTTTTTTGATGTTTTTCACTGTCAACTCAGGATTGGAAAAATCGACGAATTCCCTTGGACCAACCCTGCTGTATTTCTGTGCTTTTCCATCTCCTTTCCTTTGCTTTGTTCCTTTCTGGCCACATTGTCTTTCCTTCACTTTCTCTGGAAATTTTTTCCAGGTTTCGTGCTTACCTGCTGACATGTGCTGGATCCTCCATGTTGGAAAACGTGACAAAACAACATCCCCCCGAATACACCTCTAAATTTGCAAAGCGTTCTGGTCTATGGTGGTTCTGGGCCATGAAGAATTTTGAGGTTTGTTCTGTTTTTGATTTCAAATCAATTTAACATTGCTTTATTTCTTTGTTGTTTGTTTTTAATTTAAATAGTATAACGGAAATACAAATTATGCTAAAAACAAGAAAATGGGCTATAGCGGTTCTGGGCCACCATACAATTGTATGCCACACAAGACTGTGGCGTACTTGGTTTGGCAGTTAGTGAATACTGAGGACACTTTGCATTGCCAATGCACATGTCATCGGCCATCCCCGGAAGGGGGCCCCGGGTTAACTTTTTTTAAATAAGGGGACTTTACAGGGGGGAATAGTTGAGATATTGCCCCTTGATCCAGGGGAAAATAGAAACTTTGCCGTCTCACTAGCCCCCGGGAGGCGGGAAAATCGCGAAAAAATATACAAAATGAAATGGATTAAAATTGCGCCTGCGCACATTGTTGATGGTCAGCAGTAGTTTCTATGGCATAAATCATTTAATATACATTATCAGTCACATTGCCTCGGAGTAATTTTTGGGACTTTGTAATTCTTTTTTTCGAAATATCGAATTACAAACTAACAAACTAGTTGATCATGTAACATAGGTTTGTGAAATAAAGGTTCATATTTCATCCTGAGTCGTTCCCTTGATATTTACATAAGTATATACCCAGGGAAATGACAAGAGTATTGTCCCTCCAGGGGCGGAGATAATTGATAGTTTGACAACAGTTTATTCCCGACAGGTTTCACCCCAGCCCGGGGTCCCCCTCCGGGGATGGCCGATGACATGTGCATAATTTCAGCTTGTAAATCAAAAAATGGAAAGCTTCAAAATGCTTTAAAAAGAACCAAATTTTACAGCTTTCTGAAATAAACTACCATTTGGTCCTATTATGTTGCAAGAAAATTTCCCGCGCTTTGTTTTAAGTTGCTCAAATTTTATTGAAAACTTGCTTCACTGTTTTAATTGTGTATTTGAGATTGATTGACATTTTCCAAAAGTCACATATATTAAAGATAGGAATGGGTAATTACAGAAATGATCCAGAGCACTCCCACAAATTTGGACTGGGCAGAGGAGATGGGACAAAATTGACTTGAAATGTTCTTGTTGTTCTTGGATGTCTGAAGAGGGATAGAGGACAGGACCTATGTTTTATTTTCTCCGTTGGGGTTTGTTGATGTTTTCTGGAATGAAACAAATTTTAACCCTAACTAAAATTTGAGACGAGTAATTTTATAATTGGAATTGAAAATTATTTAAATATGATAACTGGAATTAGGAAACAATTGCAGTTGGAATTAGCTCCTTTTTTAATATTTAAGTGTATACACTAATTGAAACTAGGATTACTGCTAACTTCTTTTAGAAAAGTGATTAATTTACAGCACTCTTTCAGGAAAAAAAAAATTAAGGGTTTTATTCAAAAACAGAGCTCTGGCTACATGCCAATGTTCACTAACTACCCAAACTGGCATGTTTAAGTTTAATTTAATACATAAAATGTTTTATTTGGTTGAATGTAGGCTTCATATGGAACTTTAGTTCAGCCTGAACTTGCTGAGGGAATTGTGCTGATTTGTGATCTACTTAGACGGTTATCTGGACAAAGGTCTGTATGCATGTGTGCTCTTTGCAATATAAACAATAAAGAAACTGAACAGAGCAGTGATGACAACAATGGTACATATGATGAATTATTAAAATCACCTTTTCATGACCCACAATTCAATGCTGATTGGATTTTTGATTCCGTTGACCTCACCAGGAATGTTGTTTGAGAGACAGGTAAGTACCAATGAATCACTGGAGAATTAGGCTCAAATATTGCAAGTCTTTTAAGAGGTCCACCGTATTAACCTTCACTTGACTGGGCCAATCAAGGTCGAAACAATGATGCAACAAAGTAAATCCAGCAACAGGAAATAACGTAAAATCAATCAACCATTGAACTACTGAAATAATCATTTCAACTGCTTATAGTGGGGTCTTCTGGGCCTGCTGTAAACCAGGCAATGTAGTTTGAGAGGAATATCACGTTTTTACTGTTAGCTACTGGATCAGCCTATCGTTTCTGGCAGGGTTCATAAAGAGTAAGACCCGGGGGCCCATCTGGAATCTTCTCAGTTTGCCGTAGGAAAGTGGCCTGTGCTTTTGGTCATCTCAACATATTAATGTGTATTCCCAGTCTTAGAAGTTATTCAGTTCCATTGAATGACATGGTTCTGATTAGTCAGTAAAATTAGAAAGGCTGGAACTATATATTTAACAACAAATTTAGGCTAACTTTTACATATATGTTTCTATCTAAAGCAATTCTCTTTTCCCTGTACAAGGTGGCCAACAAGCTCTACAGACTCAACTTCAAAGCCAATCTCACAGGCTAAGTCAGGGTCAGATCCAAGCCCCAGCAGTAAACACTGAGCACCCAGATGATGAACCTTTGCCAGTCCATGAGGTTGTTGTCAACAGAAGCGATATCCTAAAAAACATGATGGAAGAGTTTCTTTTTGATATAAGATTGAAGTACTGTTCATAGATGATCAGGGAATTATGGAAGATGGTAGAGGTTCAGGTATTCTAAGAGAAGCTCTCAGTATTTTTTTTTTGGCATGAGCTTTTCATGTCACTTTCTCTTGGTGCAGAAGCAAAGACACCCACCCGCCATGACTGTCAGGAAGCTTAATGGGTGGGAGATTGTTGCAAAAGTCCTGGTTGTCAGATTTTCCCAACCAAACTACTTTCCTGTTTCTATGGCACTTGCATTTTTTGCTAGTTCCCTCTTTGGTCAAGAATCAGTTACATCGCAGTTACAGCTTGAATCCTTTCACAAGTATGTACAATATCAAAGGATTACGGTGACCCATAGGGGACATGCTACTAACAAACTATATGGCTGCATTTTTAAATAATTGTAACAAACCAAAAACAAATGCAGCATTAATATACTTAACTTTAACATCTAAAAAATTATCCTCTGCAAACTGAATGTCAGAAACTAGTGCGCGCATGGTCAAGAAGAGCCTGGTAAGAGAGCTTTTGCACACTTTGGCAGCAGCTTTGCAAAAATATCGCAAAGGCTTCCGTGACTTTTCAACATGGTTCACTGTTTGAGAATAGCAAAATGTTATGATATTCATAGGAAATGTAATATCGATCTGGCTGTGGTGTCCTCTGTATAGAAGATGCAAAATATTGCCATAAGTGGGGTAAAACTGTTGTTGGCAAAGCAGCAGACGCAGCTTCCTCAACGTGTTCAAGTGAATCCAGTAGTTCCATTACAGAGCATAATTCGTCTGTCTGCACGAAACAAGCAAGTCCTCAAGTAGGGGGTTTTCCTTTAGCGTGTTTCGGTCTCGTAAAGAGAAAGAAAGATCGGGATTCTTTAAATCGGGTAGATCGAACTTGAAGTCAGCAAAGAAACCGAATGCAATCTCAAGATGTGAAAGTAAATGTTGGAATTATGGTTATGAAAGATGGGAGTTTGTCAGTGAGAGGAGGAGAGCTACTCTTCCTTTAACTGTCCCTGCAGATATTACAGCAAATTACTTGCTTAAAAAAGCAGTGGATAAACATGGCAGATTCAACAACAACTTAACAGACAATGACCTTAGACACTACAATCTTGTCTATGGTGACTGCAAAGTAGCGAGAACAATTCCAGGATCTGAAGAAGCATTTACTTTGAAACGCTATAAGGAGGAAATCGACAAACCATATAGTAGAAAACTTTCTACTTGTGCTCATCATCTGACTACTTCGATAGTATATCAGATTCATCTGATGAGGAATTGACACATTGCACATTTGAAGAATGTAAGGTGACTCCCAGCACCTCAACATGCTCCGAAAATCTGCACATAAAAACCCCAGACAATTCATCTTGCATGCAAGATGAATGCTTTGAGTTTCCTCAATTACCCTCATTAAATACTGGTACTGTGAGCACACTTATCATTGTTGATGATGAAACCAAAACATTTTCTGCTCAGCAACAGCAAATTCAATGTCCCATTTGCTTGGAAAGTTACTCAATACATGATATCGAGACTCATGCTGATGGCTGTAGTATGTGGTTGTTAGAAGCTGATGATGAACCATTTTTTGACTCCCCAAACAAAGAAAATACTCTGGAAAATGATGTACTTGATAAAATGCAGTGTAAAATGTCAAAAACTGAGAAGAGAAAAGCTCTGATTGATGAAATTTCTAGAGTTGCAGAAAAGGAACTGTCACAAAAAGAATCTAAGCGGATCACTGTGAGGAGGAAAACCATTTGGGAAGATTTCAAGCATGCGCTGAAAAGAAAGATAAACCCAAAATCTAAATTAAAAGTTATTCATGCTGGAGAACCAGCTGTGGATGATGGAGGTCCTCGTAGAGAGCTATTTTCAGGTAACAAAACATTCCCTTGAACATGAACAACAGACTTGGTATATTTTTTTAAGCAGCAACTGTAATACAGGATAAGTTTTATATGAAAATATTAAGAAAGAAAATATTGTTTTGGCATTGAATAACCACATGTCAGAAAGAGCCATGGGACTCAATGACATGGGGATGAGGTGCTTTTTTTGTATACCTAACATTATTAGCTTTGTAGAGTTAGTAGCCATCATCAGAAGAAGGTTCTTCGTGGATGGAAAGCCTGTACAATCAACTCTGGCAATAAGTTCAGGAGATTTCAAGACTTGTGGTATTGTTATAGGAATGTCTATTTTACAAGGTGGGCCTGCTTGCAATTTTATGTCATTCAGCATTGCCTCATGGTTTACTGGCAATACCTTGTCACTAAATGAGAACACAAACCCAAGATATAAAGAAGCAGCTGATAATGTAAGTGCTATTGTATAAAGTCCAACTTTAATTCAAACAACGTAATTGTGGATAGTATTTTTTTTTCATTAGCTGGACAATGCAACAACTGATGATGAGGTCAGGAACATACTTATGAGTGAATCAGTTCTTGATGTGTTGCAAGAATTGGGATATACTGGTTTACCACACAGGGAAACAATGGCTACAGTAAAGGATATCATACAGTAAGGCTGTGATAATCTATTTTGGTATGTAATTGTGAAGCAAGTGATTTTGTACTACATAACTCCTCGGCCTCTATAGCCTCACCCAAATGTATATTTGTTTTAAATATAATTTTCATATGCATAAATTTTGATACAAAATTAGTTGTTCCACGTTCCAACCCTATTCAATGCATTCCTCATGTTTGTGTGGTAATTAAATGTACAAATGTTACATCTAAATGCCAGAAACTAGACATGTCACTCATTCTAAATCTACTTAAGTAGATGTACTGTCAATAAAATAGATTGTTTTTTTTGTCAGTAACTGTTGTTCATGTTTTACAGGTTATTATGCATTAAGGACCAACTGGAAACATATTTGCCACAACTCCTGGAGATCCAGAATGGCCTTGATAGTTGTGGTATATTACAAACTATCAAAAATAATCCACAGTTGTGGATAGAAGTTTTTCAAAGTGGCAGTTTCTTTGCTTTATCTGCTGATAACTTTTTGGAACAGATTGATGTTATATATAATGAATCTCAGTTGAAAAAAAACAAAGAAATTGATGTATACAAGTTTTTTTGTGATGTCATTGAAGATGTTGGAGATGGACGTATGTACCAGTCCAACCCCATTTTTATAATTCAAGTTACAATGAATCTAAAAAGTTAACGAAATACATGTTTTGAACAGACTAATATATTCTGATTTTATGATATTTTTCAGGCATTGCAGAATTGAGCCTAAATGATGTCATTCAATGGCTTACAGGTTCCAGCGAAACCCCACCACTTGGATTTCCAAAGCGGTTTAATATGCAATTTGTACATGGTTGTGCTGAAGGTTGCAGGTGTAGACCAACAGTCTCCACCTGTGATATTTCCATCAAAATGCCTGTGCATATTAGCAATGTTGAAACCATGGTTGAAATTCTCTTATCAGCTGTGAAAGATTCATATGGATTTGGAAATTTATAGGTTGTCTAGTGTCAACATTGGTTGCTACATATTTGTTTTATATGTCTAAGAAACATGCATGGTGGATTTACATGACTTAAATTTGTGATAAATGGTATATAAAGTCTCCTCAATTGGACTGTTAACCTATTGAAATGTTGTACAATGGAGAACTGACTGAGTTAATTTTGTATTTTATAAAAAGTTTTTATAAAAAGTTTTTTATAAATGGATACTTTACTATTCACATTGTCAAAGTGTGTTATGCTTCCTTTTAAAGTTTTTGTGCTAGTGATTGGCAAACTAACCATTAAGTTTGTTCGTTTCCCATCGGTGCCAAAATTTTTAGAAGAATCTACCGCATCACACTAAACGTTTATAAAACGTAATCCATCGTTTATGTCTACTACTTTATCACTTTTAGCAGTTGTGTATTTTGTTATAGATTTATTTTTATCAAATCCAAGCAATGTACCCAAATTCTTTAGGTTTAAATCTTTATCTGATAAAATTGTACATTTTCCATTTTCAGGTAAAGGCGTTAAAGTAATTTTTCTGCTATTTTCTTTTAATTTTTTTGCCAACATTTCAAAGGTCCGATATCCAGGTTCGAGTGTAATATCTGTGCCGTCATATGTAAAAGTGTCATTATCCTTTAGAAAAACATTATTATAATCCCAAAATACTGTTGCTGATTTTATCAAAATTTCTGGACATTCATTCTCTACAGACATATGTTTTTCCAGTTCCAAATTTATTTCTTTTCCTCTAATATATACAGTAAACTTTTTCATTTTTAATTTATATAAAAAAATAAATGAGTGCAGAAGCAAGTAAAGAGGCTATGAAAAAATGGTATGGAAAACATTATAAACAAGTTGCAAAAGACTCTAAGATTCAAAAAGAAAAACTTTGCAATAATTTTTTAAAAAACATCCAAACGCTGATTTATCTAAATTTGAATTTGACATAGTTTTCAATCAAGATGGAACTTTTGACAGAGGAAGTCTTTTTTATAAAGTAAATGATAACGAATCATATGACATAACATCTGAAACTTTTAAAAATAATGAAGATTGGACAAAGTATTTATACTCTAATAAAGTAGGATCTAAACAAACTTCAAAATTTCCAAAGATATGGACCCTAGGTGGAACTATTCAGGAAGTACCAAAAGGTAGAAGACATGTAGGATATTTAGGAAAAAGTTATTATTGGGATAACTTTCCTACAGAATGCGTTCTAGATTATACAGTGAATAAATTTAGAGTTGATGTTCATGATACCAATTACTTTAATAGTGATTTACCTCCTTTAAATATTCCTTATACCACTTTTGCTCCTACAATGGGATACAACCCCAAAAAATGGGATTTAAATCAACCATATTTTCAATCAATTGTTGCCGCATGGGTCGCAACTTATGCATGTGGTATTTCCAAAAAACATTTGGATTTTAGTTCAGAAACACCAAAACAAATCACTTCTCTTATGAGATTTTATTTATACTTTACAATGTTGACAATATTTCAACAATTTAAAACAAATCCGGAAAAAGCTGAGCTTGATATTGTAAAAAAGTACAAAGCACGTTTTTTACAAGACTATTGGCCAAAGTGGACTTATCAAGAAATTTTGAATGTTAAACATGAACATTTAGGTCAAGATGTAGTCGGAGTAGATCCTCGTAAATATTATACTTATAAACATTCTCCTGAAGAAATTAGAGACATCCAAGGTGACTATAAAAAATTTATTCCAAAAACTTCAAATGGATTAATTTTACAAGGGACAGAATTAATTAATCAAAGTATTGAGGCTTATGTTTATTCAATCTTAGGTGCACAGGGAAGAACCAGACAGAGTATTTTTCGTACCAGAGCTTCAGCATTAGAAACACAAAAAGTCTTTAGAAAAATTGTAAAAGATTCCATTATAAATTATGACACTGCAACATGGATTAATAATATGAATAAAGCAATTTCTGACACCAATGTGGTACTAAATATGGCTATAAGTCCAACATTGTGGTTGATCCCTAGTGATGTAATTATTTTGAAGAATCCAATTCCTGGATATAATAATAAACTTAGGGTCGCTGGAAAAAATTTTAAATTTGGACTAAATGAAACCATAAATTATACTCCAACTAAGAGCCCTATTAAAAAACAAATTGGGCAAGGAGCTGCAAGTTGAAAAGGCTGTTGATAATAAAGCAAACAAAGTTGTCAATAGAACTAATAAAACTGAGAAGACCGTTGATAATAAAGTGAATAAAGTTGACAATAAGACTGATAAAATTGACAATAAAGTTGGCAATAAGACTAATAACACTGATAATAATCACAAGGACAATTTAAAGACTATTTTGGGTGGTTTACTAGTTACTGGTCTTTTACTTGCATTTAAATAGATTTGAATAAAATTTGAATAACTTTAAATAGATTTGAATAAAATTTGAATAACTTTAAAATCTATTTAAAAATAACTGAAATTTTATTTAAAATTTATTTAAAAGGCGTATAAATAAATGGAAACCAATAATGGACAAAACACTATAACAAAAACAGAGAAAACCGAGAAACCAGAAAGGGTAAAAGATCCCAGAAAAGTTGCTTTAGGAAAAAGACTTGCGGCAATTTCTAAAGAGGCAAAAGCTAGAAATAAAATGAAAAGAGAAGCTGAATAAGCCAAATTGGGTGCAGAAGTGGGTTATAACTACAACTTTATTTTTAGGTTTTATAGGATCTGTAGCTGGTGTTGGGGGGTTATATTACACTTATAAACAATTTAATAAACAACAAGTTAAAGTTGAGTCTCATCGCCAAGATAGTAAACAAATTGAAGAAAAACAGGAAAATGATAAACCACAAAACAAACACCAAAGACAACAAAAATGTCTTGATAGTTTTGACTAAAAATTTTTTTAAAAAATTCATTATAAATAAATGAACAAAGACTTGATGAATAAATTTTATGATTCGGCTTTAATTACACTAGGAGCTGTGTGAGCTTCAATGGTGCCTAAAAAAATTGCAGGACAAGACCTTAGTACTCCTAATAGTTTAAAAGGAACAGCAAAATTAGCAGCGGCAGTGACGGTTGAAACTATGGCCGTAAAGTATGCACAAGAAAAAAAATGGCTTCCCACTGATCCTTTTAAATCCTAAATGAATTCTTTAAATCCTAATGAATTCTTTAAATCCTACATGAATTCATGAATTTTTAAAAATGAATGGCAAGTATAACAGTTGGAAGATTATTTAATGCAATTGCTTTTGCTGGCACTGGATTTTTATTTAGCAAATTAAATCACAAAGACTATCAAGAAGAAATTAAACGACACAATTTGGCAATGGAACAATTGACAAAAGACAAAGAAAAATGGATTGAAAACCTAGTTTAAAGAAAAAACAAAATTGATAGGCTGCAAAAGGAAATTTATGATGTAAATAATGACATTAATGACACAAATAAAGCATTGGATGAACTAAAAAGTGTAAAACACAAATTGAATAAATTACAAATGGAATACAACCTTAATTTAAACCAAGAACCAAAATTGGAAAATTATTATAAACCTTCACAAGAAATGAAAGAATATCAACTGGTGGTTGCATCAATGATCGGGCTGGGAGGCGGTTATTTGATTTACAAAATTGTTTAAAAAATTTGATAAAAAATTTCAAAAATTTTCAAATTGATTTTTGAAATTTGTTTTCTACTTAAGAAAAAATTTACATATAGTAAAATGTCCCAAAAATAATGCATCCAAATCCAATAGAAGAGTATCACCGCATAATGAACGATGAAAGCAGCGAATATGGTGTGGCAGAAATTTGCATGGACACCATTGAGGCTGTTGAAGTTTATTCCAAAAGGACTTTTATTGAATACATCAAAACCGATAAAAAAGAGTTTAGAAAATTTTTAAACAATGATCGATTCAAAAGTGGAGACCATGTGTTAAAATTTTTAAGAACAAAATATACGTGGCCAAGAAAACGTGATATTGAAATTAATGAAGAGGATAACAAAATTACAGTCAGCATAGACATTGAGTACAAAAGTTTTGATAACTCCAAGCACATCAATGTAAACCATGAAAACGAAATTATAATATACTTATGTGATTTCAAGCCCCAATTAAAATACTTTACCACAACTGTTTTTTAAATTGATTTTTAAAATTTTGTTTTTACTTAAAAATAATTTTTACATAAATAAAATGGAAACATCAGAAATGAAAAGTTTTACCAAAAAAGAATTGAACAAAATGGCAAAAGAAAATAAAATAAAATAGTTTGCAAGAAAAATAAAAAGTGAACTTGAAAAAATGCTCAAAATAAATTCAGGAGAACCTTTAAAAAGTCAAGTCAGATTTGAACAACATGTAAAATCCAAAATAAGGCAACCAATATCAATAACACTTGAAAATTTTGATGCAAAAAAGCTTGTTTTTAGAAGCATTTATTCACCAGCAAAATTTTTTAAAGTAAATCCACAAATAATAAAAGACAGAATTAGATCAAAAAAAGACATTACAATTAATGATGAAACTTACAAAGTAATTAACACAAATTTTTAAAATTTTAAAATTTGATGAAATTTTCAAATCATTTTTTTAAAATTTATTTTTTACACTTAATTTAAAATGAGCGTTGAAAAAGTATTTAAGAAAAAAATTACATATAATAGAAAAGCAATGAACGCAAATACATCAAATATATTGGACTCTGATGTTCCAAAAATTGATGGTAATCCTTTATTATTATCAACAAAATATTTTCCAAAAATTAAAAGTTTATTTGAAATGGCAATAGATCAAACCAATAAATTATTTGTCAAAGGTAGAGAAAAAATTCTCAATTTATTTGATACTTATAAAAATGACACTGAAAAAGTGGTAAAAAGGACAACAAATTGGCTTAATTATTTGAAAGACAATGTTTTGGACGTTTTTAATAATATACAAGGAAAAATCATAAAACCTCCCACAAAAACAATACCCAAGTACAAATTCAAATTGACAAAAAAAACCTTAAACGCTTCAGAACAATTTACAATAGACTTGGAAAACTCTGATTTAGAATTAAATGACTCTATAACAACTTTGGAAAAATTGAAACCAACAATTATGGAAAAATTTGAAAAAAATACAAACAAAAAATATCAATTAACTCTTTATTGTTTGATAAAAAAAACTGATAGAGTCATTGGTAAAGAAAAAAAATCTTTGCTGAAATACCAAATACCAAAAAATCTTGGCTGAAACCAACTTTGATGAAGCATTTAAAATCATGACAGACAATGTCATTAAAAACTTTGAAAACTTTTTAGACCGCAAAAGTGAATGGGTTTTTGTAAAAAATTTAAGACTAGTTTTGAACATTGTCAAAATTAAAAAATTTAGTGCATCATCTTTCATTCCGTTGCCAAATTTTTTTAAAGGACAAAAATGCAATTATTAACCCACAAAATGAAGATCAAAAATGTTTATTGTGGTGTGTGGCAATAAATGATATGTTAAAAGAAAATCTAAATTTGAAACATCCCGAAAGAATTACAAAAAACTTGAAAATTTTTCCAGACAAATGCAATTGTGAAGGAATTGATTTTTCTTGTTCGATAAGAGACATCGCCAAATTTAAAAAAAATAATATTTCAATTAACTTATTTGGATACAATGAAGAAATTAATAAATCTGGCAAAATTAATTATGAAATTTTTCCACTAAGAATTGGAGCCAACAATGAGCCAAAGGTGAATAGAGAAATTGAACCAATTAATAGAATAATGCTAAGTGAACCAAAGGCTGAGCCGAAGGCAAACAAAAGCGAATGTAAAAAACATTATTGTCTAATCAAAAACATGAGTAGATTAATTTCAAGCCAAGTGAATAAACATAAAGAAAAAAATACACATTTGTAATTATTGCCTTCAACATTTTGGTAAAGAAAATTTTATTAGAACATTTGGAATATTGTTCAAAATATGAATGTGGAAAAACAGTTTATCCTGCAGAAGGAGAAAAAATATACTTTAAAAATCATGATAGAATGCACAATGTACCGTCTGTAATTTATGCAGATTTTGAATGTAATTTGAAAACTATTAATAAAAACATTGGAGAAAACATCACACAACATCAAAAACGTGAACCTTCGGGACATTGTTATTTAATAAAATGTTCTGATGACAACATTTATGAGCCAAAATTAAAAAAATACACCAAAAAATATCCTGACGAAGACATTTCTGAAAGATTTGTAAAAAGTTTAGAAAAAGAAATTGTTGAAATACACAACAAATTTAAATTTGCAAAAAATAATAATAATGACAGTAAATGACAGAATAAATTTTGAAAATGCTACAAACTGTTATGCCTGTGGAATAGAGTTTGATAAAAAAACACAAGTAAATAATAAGAAGAATTTGAAAAAATGGATGAAATGTATATGAATGATGAAATTGCTGCAAAAGAGTTCAAAGAATATATGGACAATTTGAAAAAAGTGACCAAAGGGAACAAAAATGAACCAAAGGTGAAAAAATTAACAAAAAATTATAATAAAGTTGTAAAAGTCAGAGATCATTGTCATTACACTGAAAAATACCAAGGAGCAGCATGTGACATTTGTAATCTTAGAATGAAAAATCCAAAGTTCATTCCAGTCATTTACAAAACTGTGATAGCCATTTGTTCATAAAAAATCTTGGAGTAACAGAAGGAGAAATTAATTGCATATCAAAAACTGAGGAAAAATACATTTCATTCACAAAAGAAATTGTTGTGGGTAAATTTGAAAAAACAAGTGAAATTACACAAGACAAATTTGATAAAAAATACAACAAAAATAATATAGTTGAAATTGAAGAATTTGCAGAAAGAGAAGAGGATGACGGTGAAAAATTGTTGAAAATTAATGAAAAATTTCAAGTCAAAAGACAACTTAGATTTATTGACAGTTTTAAATTTATGGCAAGTAGTTTGGCAAACTTCGTTAAAAACTTGGATAAAAATAATTTGAATGTTTCAAAAACTTTTTATAAAGATAAAGAAGAAATTGAATCATTAACCAGAAAAGGTGTATTTCCTTATGATTGGTTTGATAACATTGAAAAATTAAGTGAACAAAAATTGCCCAATATTCAAGAATTTTATTCAAAATTAAATGATGAAAGCATAAGTGAAGAAGATTATCAACATGCATTAAAAGTTTGGAAAAATTTAGTTTAAAAAATATGAAAAAATATCATGATTTGTATGTAAAAGCTGATGTGATATTACTGGCTGATGTATTTTGTAAAGTTTGTAAAGAAAATTATGGGCTAGATCCTGCATGGTATTACACATCTCCAGGATTGGCATGGGATGCGATGTTAAAAATGACAAAAATCACTTTAGATTCATTGTCAGATCCACAAATGTATTTAATGATTGAAAATAGCATCAGAGGCGGCGTATCAATGATTACAAAAAGGCATGCAAAAGCAAACAACAAATATATGAAAAATTGCGATCCAAATGAAGAAAGTGTTTATCTCCCATATTTGGATGCCAATAATTTATATGGATGGGCAATGAGCAAAAAATTACGAGTGAGTGACTTTGAGTGGATGAATGAAAAGAATTAAAAAATTGGAAAAATTTTCCATAGGTACCCAGAGTACCTTGAAGAACTCCACGACTCACACAATGATTACCCATTGGCACCAGAATGATTAAAAATTGGCACTGTAGAAAAATTGGTCCCAAATTTAAATGATAAAGAAAAGTATGTTTTGCCCCATAAAATTTTGAAATTGTATGAAAAATTGGAATTAAAAATTGTAAAAATTCACAAAGGCATTAAATTTCATGAAAAAGATTTTATGAAAAAGTATATTGAATTAAATACAAATCTTAGAACCAATGCTAGGAAAAACTAATTTTGAAAAAAGAACAATATTTTCTGAAAATTTAATAGCTGTTCATATGTACAAGAAAAAAATAACATTAAACAAACCAATATACTTTGGAATGAGCAAATTAGACTTGTCCAAAACACTAATGTATGATTTTCATTACAATTATGTCAAAAAGAAATTTGCAGAAAATGCTTCATTTTTATTTAAAGACACTGACAGTTTGATGTATGAAATTCACACTGAAGATTTTTACAGGGATATATCTCCAGATGTTGACAAAAATGTTTGACACAAGTAATTACCCAGAAAATCACAAAAGTGGCATATAAACCGGAGCAAACAAAAAAGTGATTGGTATGATGAAAGATGAATGTGGAGGAGAGCAAATTGAAGAATTTGTTGGACTTAGAGCAAAGTTGTACTCTTATAAGATGCCTGAAGACAAAGAAAAAAAGGGAAGCGGTAAACAAAATTAAAAAGTGTACAGGTTTAAAGAAAAACATTATCAAAAAAGAAATTACATTCCAAAATTACAAGGATTGTTTATTTAACGAAAAAGACCAAACCAGAGAAATGAAAATAATAAGACACAGAAACCATGATTTATACACAGAAAGTGTAGAAAAAGTTGCATTAAGCTCAAATGATGATAAAAGAATAATAATGGAAAATAAAGTTGACACACTATCATTTGGGCATTACATGGCAAAAATGATTGATGTATACAAAAACATTTTTGGATTTAAACCATGAAAAATATTTAAGAAAAAAAAAATTACATTTAAAATAAAAACAAACATGAGTGTATTCCAATGTAAAACAAATGAATCATATCTATTCAAAAATATAATTGACATTTTTTCAAACTTGAATGATGAAATATTTATAAAAATCGACAACAAAGGAATCGATTTAGCTGCGTTACGCAATGATGAAAATTTTGTTTTTAAAGTTTTTTAGAAAAAAGAGACTTCAGTTTGTACTACTTTGACAATAAAGAAAAAATTGAATCAGCCATAGACTCTGAGGATCTAAGTACAGCTTTAAATCTTATTGGAAAAAAAGACAAGTTGAGCATAAAAATATTTCCCGAGCAAATGAGCATAAAACTCACAACGGTAGGAAATTTCACATCAAACATTAACATTTTTTTCCCACCAAAACAATACACTGAAATTGAGTTGCCAAAAAACTACAACAATCACATTTTACTAAATTGTAGTGAATTTTACAAAATATGCAGAGCTATATCAAAAATGCGGTGGCCCATAGGGGTCATGTCAACATTTTCCTTTGGAACTTGTTGAAAACTGTTTTCTTGCGGCATATTTAATTTTTAAGGCACCTGGCGAATGACAATTTTTTTTCATGTTTCTCATGACAAAACTTTTTCTCATGACAAAACTTTTCCACGTGACAAATCTTTTTAGTATGACTAAACTCTTTCGCATGACAAAACTTTTATCCCTAACTAAGTTTTTTGGCACGACCAATAAACCCAATCGATATTTCAAGATGGCGAAAGACAGCGATGACGAGAACTGCGAAAAAGAGCTGATAAAGTACTATTTCTATAAAGGTTATGAGTATATATTAAGATATTTTACAGTTTTTGTGGGAGTATCATGACATATTCATAAGCAAAAGCACTTTAAAGTGTCATCTGAGTTACTACGGCTGTAGCCGAAGAAATCCTGAATATGATATTGATACTGTTGTGAATGAGATTAGACAGTTGTTAGATGGGCCTGAATGCTTGGGAGGATACAGGTATGTCTGGCACTCACTAAGGATGAAAGGTCATCAAGTTCCGCGAACGGTTGTTCAACATGTTTTGAAAGAACTTGACCCAGAAGGGTGCAACCTATGCAAACGTCACCAACTGAAGAGAAGGGTATACAGAAACGAAGGACCTAATGCTGTATGGCACGCCAATGGTTACGATAAGTTAAAACCATATGGGTTCGCTGTTCACGGATGCATTGATGGTTGGAGTCGTGAAGTACTTTGGCTGCTCGTCACATGTTCCAACAATTATCCTGACAACGTTGCATCTTATTTTCTCGAGACTCTTGAAAAATATGGCGGGTGCCCGATGAAGGTTTGCACCGATTTAGAAACAGAAAACAGCGCCATGGCAGCAATCCAGTGCTTCTTCCGTAATGATGATGATGCTCATTGTTATTGCTCTTCCCCTAGAAACCAAAGGATCGAAGGGTTCTGG
>JBAHVQ010000510.1:310934-334028 GCA_036872915.1 Nanipora kamurai
ATATGGTTCCATTATGGCTTTATTTAAACTTGTTTGCTGGGTTATTATATTTTTAACTAAACTTCGTTTCCCACCTGCCTCCTCAATCGCGACGATTCTGACCAAGAAAACATTATTTAAATCAGAAATTTTTATTTTTTTCCTGCTTTGTACGCTTATTTTAACGGCTCTAATTGAGAGTCTAAGATGAACTTTTATCGACTGACAGCTGTGAAAGCACATGTAGTTGAGAAAACGAAGAAATTACAAGAGGAACGTCATTTGCTCTGGCTTTAAGTAGGTACGAAAGGCCGACTGGACTGAGGACAAACTGATGCATTTAGAGCGTTGGTTTGGGAAAACCATCCGTCCTTCTTGATCAATATAAGTGCGAAGATATTTGATGATACTCCCGTCAAACTGAGCGAGAGGAAAAGGACAAGTAAAGCGAAGTTAAGTCCTTATCAAACGAGAATGCAAGTTAACTTGTGACAACCGTGGCCGGACGTTTGGCCGACAGACGTTTGACCGACAGACATTTGGCCGACAGGCCATTTCACCGACAGACAGTTGGTCAACAGAACGTTTCACCGACACGAGTTTAAAATTTATAAGAACATACGTTAACATCTATGAACATTTTTCACGTATTGCTTGCAGATTATTTTTAAGTATCTAAGTAATTGGGTAATGCTAGTGATTAATTAAGCTCTATTAGAATTTACATGATTTACAGATTATGTGCAATAGCACGTAAAATGTTCAAAAAGCTGTCGGCATTCAAATCTAAGTCCCTTACAATTTCTCATGTTACATAAGTCTCATGTTGAGGGTTTGACATATTTTCTTCGGTGGGCCGACGGAGACTCCAGCAGATAGCTGCTCTAATAAAATTTCGTTGTTGGCTTGTTCCTTCCGTATTTTATTTATAAGGCTCCGGATAGTTGGGTGGGTAATGCCAACGCGTTGATCGAAGACTCGATGCCAATCTTCTACTGAATTATTAGTAAGAGGTAAATCATTCCGAACGCAATCACGTACGTTCCAGAGGTCAATATCGTAGAGGCCGGCGCCGACGTCCTCTTTGGATGATTCCGATCCACGTCGTCTCAAAATACACGAGAAAATCCCCGAGAAGCTCATCGGTTTCAGGATCCAACGAAGCAACCAATTCTTCGAATGCTTCGATAACTTTGCCAGGAGGAACGAAGGCCAGAGACTGGAATCTTTTTACCGAAAACGCCTTATCGGTATCTTCATGGTACCACTGTTGCAAACCAAGATTTTGTATCTTTCGCCATAGGCACTGTGCGAAATGTAACAGACAACCCTGTATATGCGCATTAGGAAAGTTGCTTCCGATCGATGTAATCGAAGCTTGCTTGAAATCGACAGTCACAGATAACGGATTCAAGTTGGGTTGTCTTTCTTAGAGGTATCCGAATATCCGATGGTACGCATTACGATCCTTGTCACGAGCAATAGCATAAACTAGAGGAACGGTTCTGCTGCGGCCAGCTACAACATGGATGGTATATAGCTAGTATCCTTCTGGCCCACCATCGAAGGTTCCATCACAGAACCATTGGCGAATTAAAAAAGAAATACAGAAATAAAAAATTCACGCAAACTTCACCGCTGATCTTGCGTATACAGGCTTTGTGAAAAGTGCAGGTACATGCCGACATCAATATAGGTGACCGACGGCCAAAGACCAACATCATCTTTAACAGCATCTTCTGTTACTTTGTATAGGCTCTTTGCCATTCGAGAACGCTAATTTTCTCCCGATTCCTGGCTTCTTTTGTCCCAAAGCTCCCTATCCACAATTATACTAAGGAGTTTGTGACGTTAATGCAAGGAGTCTATCCTACTGTGCGCAGAAATAAGTACAGTATTACATACAAACGACTGAGAAAAACATTCTGGCAATCGTATTCAGCTTACTTAGTGAGGGAAGCCAACCATTCAGTACCAAAGCTGAACGTGTTGGTTTGAAATTTCGCTGTAATACTCGGTGAGAGTGTTTCAATGAAACATTTGTTACCTCACTTAAACTTCTTTTTTCCTCATCACTTGGCGTTGTTCTTAATAACATCTGAAACAGATGGTAATTAATTGTTATTAATAAATTAAGAGCCAGAAAAAAAGTTGACTAATAAAGGTAAAGGCGTCTTTATGTATACTGGATAACCCTATCAACTAACGAAGTTGTTCTCCTAAGAGGTCCAATGAGAGCCATCCTTCGTGGGTCTAGTGTTGCCACAGGAGGAAACCGGAGTAGCTTAAGAGAACCTGCGATGTTTCACTGAGTCAAACTGCAAAACACTCTTTTCAAATTGGAGCCAGAAGTTAAACCACTGTCATAGAGGTGAACGACATGTGTAATACTATTATGCCACCAGCACAGCCTAATACTGCGTACCGGAACAAAAAAATACAATCACCTCTGAACTGACTACCAAAAACAGATGCCCAAAGAATTTTGTTTGTCCTACGTTTTTGTGCAGTATTGTTGCTTTTTCGCACAGCTTTTGTTCGTATATCTATGATTTATTGCAATCGAAAGTGTAATCTTTCCAGCAGTTTCCCGGGCATGTTTGCTTATATCTTTGGCGCCCTTCTTGTATATCAATTCATTGCTCTACGGTATAACGAAAATTAACGAATAAAATGTTCGGTGGTCAACAATATTTTAAATTTCAATCCCATGCAATAAAGTTTTAGTTATTTTTGAATAAATAAAACTTGCTCAACACTAGTCACAAAGGCGAAAATAATAAATTAAAGAATTTATTTACTCCATAGGTACGTAGTGTAATGAAGTTAAACTTAGAAACTTCAAGCAGCCTATCAGTATCCTCAATTGTTGCCTGCAATTGGAGTGTTTTTACCATAACTTTTGTTTTGTTTTGGTCATTGGTCGCGCTCGAAGGATAAAAACAGCAGCTTTTCTTCACAAGAGAAAATAAATTGTCTTTTCAAGACCAAAGATTATAGGCAAGGTTAAGAACTTCTTCAATTAAACGAAAAAGGTATGGAAAATTTAAAAGAAATCTATCCTTTGAAGTTTTGCATGGTGATAATTTGATATACTATGTAAAGTTTGTGGAACCGCGTTCTATTTTTATCGCTAAGTTTTCGACCTTTTGACTCAGGAGACCTGTTGAAACAACTGTTAGAAATTACGTAAGAAAACAACACTCACTCAACACATTTTAATTAACTAAATCTAAAGACAACGGAGTACAAGAATTAACCGAATAGAGCCGTCCATGTGCTGAGAAAGAAATCTCTTATGATGTAAACTGTTTCGTATATTGTACTTTCTTGAGCGACATTGAAAGCAAAGGATATTCTTAGTTTTGTCTAAAAGTGTTGTCTATCCCATCAAGTAGAAAAAAAAATAAAGTCATTCATGGGGACAAAACAAGTTTCATAACAAAGGAACAAAGACAAACAGTTGATTTTAATTCTACTTTAATTGTCATAAGAAAACTGTGGAGAGTAAGATGATCATAACCGATGCATAATATTTATTTCCACATTGAAACGCCCTCCTGAATTTCGTTAAAGGAAATGCATAGGTAGATCTTATTATAAGTATTTTTACACCTCTGGTTAATTTCTCATTTGCTCACGTATAACTTAAAATCGAGAGATAACCAAGGGTTCATTTGTAATGTTCCTGAAGCTGTGAGCTAACCGAACCATCAGTTCTTCCGATTCTTGGAAAGTTCTGGTTCACTTTGCAGACTTATGTGAAAGCGTTCTAAAGGCTTCGTTTCACAGCGTTATATAAATACCATAAAAATAATAAAAAATAATAAACCAAGTCCTGAGCAAATATTCAAGAATCCAGAACATATCTGTCGCCTGTTCCGATTACATGGCAAGCGGGCAAGCCCGCTTTGCCGGGATCCCGGCAGATACAACCAGGGTAGCCCGGTTAACCGTAATGGAAAAGTCCACGTAATCGATTCATTCCAGAAAAGCCGGCTGGAGTTTCTTTATAGAAACTCATTTTCTCGACATTTTTTTTAACGTGAGGGCCCCTATTTATTCTCGTATTCCGCTAAATGGGGTGGGCAGGAAGGGGAAAAAGGTCTGACACTCAGGTTAACATTTTCTGATGACCAGTGAGACGCTCTAACCATTGAGCTACCACGACTCAGATGTTGAGCTAGGGTAAAGGTTTAGTCTGAGCTTAGGCAGTACATATGACGAACCTGCACCCCAGCTCACCATCTGAGTCGTGGTAGCTCAATGGTTAGAGCGTCTCACCGGTCATCAGAAGGTTGCGAATTCGATTCCCGTCTAGGTCTCAGAAATCGTTTTTCTGAGATAACGAGCTTGACGAACGTCCAGTAGTCGTCTAATATTTACCAAGCTCCCACATGAACCAACTTTGTGTTCAGTATTAAGTATTACCGTGAGGATCGCATGAAAGTTACTGGAGTACTGGCAACCGGGCTAAAATCATTCACGTAATCCCTCAGGTAAACTCATCCCGGTAAATCGAACCAACCTGCTCCATTCAATCAACCCCACCTCAAAGTTAAACCGTTTGAAATTGAAATTGTGAGATCGGTAAGACTTGATCGGTTGAGGGCTCGTTTATGTGACAATGATTTGCCGGCTAGCTCCCTCACCCCATAAAACCGCCAGCTAGCCAAGCTACAATTCATTTACTTCAATATATCGAATAAATTAAATTCTACCTTCCCACCCCAACCGTTTAACATTGAAGATGGGATAAAATAACTTTTCACAGATGTCTGGACCAAATTCTAAATATTGGTAGGTTTGACATGAGAACTGCAACACAATGGTTATAACAACGGATTTCAAAAGTTTATTCCCTTCGTTTCAACTGTATTTTATAAAAATATCTCCCGACCCTCCCTTAGGCGTAAATAACGAGCAGTCCCGAACTTAGGAACAACCTCAGGCCTCATACTGTAGCTCGCTCACCGACTAACATTTAATACGTAATCAGCTGGCACTGGCAAAACCATAACGGACAGAAACGTACAAAAATTTCACAAGAAAATAATCAGTACCTTGATTAAGTCAAAATAGTGAAGGCAATGAGTAATGGGTTCGGCAAGTAGTCTAGGTAATACATATCTGACGGCGTCCTTGAAGCTACGTCCCTTACTCTGAAAACGGCAAATACAATTAACTGTTAATAAGTGTGGTTACCTGTGCTTATATGAGATATGAGTACTGGTAAAGATAGGTTATAGACGGGTCAGACCAAGGCAAGGTGCTTGTCAATACATTCTCCTTTCTTTCAGAATACATTCCTTAACGAGTTGGTAACTAAAATAATTCAACAATGTCTTTCTATCACGACTTACCTCAACCTAACAACGAGACCGTATTTACATCTTTAACTCTTTACCGCTCAGAATCCGATATATCGGATATCAGGACAAAAGAACAAATTAATGAAAAAGACAGGAAAAAAAACAAAAGAATATAAATCGAGAGAATAAAAGAATATAAATCGGAGCCTTAAAGGGTTAATTTGCGACTTTAAAATCCAGTACCTTGGAAGTATAACAAGTGACACATGTTGCAGAGACAAAACTTTTCGTTTTATCACTCGTATTATTTTTGCATAAAAATGTACTGCCATTTGTTCTATTAGCTTCGTTCACTCCAATGTAGTGAGTGCAATTAATGTGTTCATAATAACAACACCTAAATTTTAAATGGTACCTCATTTTAAAAATGATTCGAAGCATTTTGAATAATTTTTCCGACTACTCGTGTCCAGTTAGCAATCAAAGAATTCTATTAAATATCCGAACGTGAGCACAAAAACCATCAGGAGTGAAGACTACTATATGTTTTTAATGAAACCAGATATTTTTTAAAGGAAATGGATGGATACCAATCCTACGATTTATCATTGAAAAGTAAGAATTTGTAATTTTACCCACAAAACCAAACTAGTAGGTTAATTTGCAGCCGCTGTCAAGGTATCTTGATACAAGTAGTTGGCCAAAATAAACAATCATTGTAAATGTGTTTGCAGTTGTAGTGTTAACAAACAGTCAAATGAAAACAAAATATAAGACAAGTTGGATAACAATATATAATTTTATCATTTAGTTGATAGACAAGTAAAGCACATGATTTGCTCATGCAACTTGAGGTGTTCGCAATCGTTGAGTCGTAATACATGAAACTTGCATCAAACAGAAATTGTTCATGACTAGTGCTATTTAGGCACAATACTCAAATAGCACTCAAAGGGTAAATTCTCGAGCTTTTCTTCTTGGAGTTCTCCCAATGATGAATTAAATGTCCGGCGTTTGCCAGATAGAATGCTGAAGTGTTACTGCTCTCCCAATCATATCTATACCTTTACCAAAACGATGACGACATGTGAAAGTCTTCTTCCTTAAAAGCACTCGGCGAGCCTAGCTTTATTTAACCCGTCATTACCCGGTCAATTCGAAGATAAAGTGCAGAACTACAGACAATGACTGATACTACCTTCGAACACTTGTCTGGTTTTGACACAAAGCTGGTTGAGTCTAGTAAATTTGATAATGTCATCAAAATCAGTGTTGAAAGAAATTAAGGGTATATTCAAGGATTATTTGGCATTTTACTCGTTATCATGAAATGGGGTCAAGTATAAGGTAAAGTCAATTTCGAGGGCAGAAATCTACATTTTAAGACTCAACCGGGACAAGTTGCAGTAACTACAACTCTAGCGCCTCCAGCTGCGGGTAGAACCCGAAGGAACCCGGGCCTGCGAATCTACAGCAGTGCTCTGCAAACTGACCGACTCTGCCTAACACGCACTCGGCAACGGCCTTCATAGCTCAGCTGGCAGAAAACTGCACAATATTCGCGGGATCGCGGGTCTTTTCCCAGCCGGAGGCTCTAGAGTTGCATTTTTCGCAACTAGTCCGGGTTGCGTCTTAAAATGTATATTTTTACACTCTAAATTAACTTTAACTTATATTAGACTCCGTTTCGAAAGAAATTATTTCGAACGTACTAGACATTTTTCCCCGCGTGGGGAAAAAAGGTTAAGTCGAATGTTCATGGGCATACATTACTTAATCAATAGTGAACTGCTTTGTAGTCTGTTCCAAGGAAAAATGGTATCTAATATTACCCTAAGCATCAAACTGCTGCTAACGCACGCTCGATATGAACTTTAGTCAATTCTGTGAAGCCTTGCTCCGGAGTTCACGAGTTAAATAAGTTCTGTTAGCTGGGTGCGTTAAAAGTGCAGATGTTGAATTTTTCAATGTATTCAGTACATGAAAAGCCCTAGTTAAAATAGACCTTTCCAGCTTAGTTTGTTCTGGCTCAACGCAAGCATAAACCCCGTAATCCTCTAGCGTATTCAAAAATTATACCATGTACTACCTCAAAATACTGGGCAACATCAGGTCTGGCAAGAAGTTCAGCAAGTTTGCCTCCAATACCAAGCTTTCGGTACAGTTTGTTAGCAGGAGTTATTTGCCCATTTAAGTATGTTTCATACACATCAAACGCCTGTGCCTTGAAGTAAAATATAAAAGAACAGGTTGTTTGTTACCTTGATAACAAATATCTCAAAACAAATAAGGTCTTACTTCTTAATCTTGTTGTAAAATCGGCAAATCTCTGACATTCAGATCTAGGGGGAGAAAATAGGACGTGACGTAGATGTGTGGATTCGCAATAGTGAAACCTGCAATGTCATGAGTCTCTACTCGCGTCAAACCTTGCGCGAAGATCTGAAATTTTGAACCCTGCAGATGCCTAAATAGTTCACGATAACTAGGAAAAGGTCGAGATTTTCCACTTCTACATTATTTTAGCTTTTCCTATTCCCGATCAAAATCCCAAAGAATTACCGATTTACGACAATAAGTAAAGAAATATGCATTCTACCTGTTGAAATATCTTGCATTTAGGTCACGAGTAGTCCGTTTTTTTCGAACCGAGTAATTTATCGTTAGATAGATTATCGCGTTAAGGTGGAAGCACATCGCACCCGACAGAGACAAGATTTCCTCAAACTCATTAACAAATCATGATAAAAACATTGCAAACCATAACCTGGACGTAGCTGGGAAAAGCTATCTAAACTAGCATAACATTTCGGTAATCGTAAACCCAATTTTCTGCTTAAATTTGCATTAAATAAATAAACCATATCATAAACTCGGAAGTCGTGTTTGATCCGATTTTCAAAGAAAGATTTTCAGAGAAAAAATATGGCTTCGTTTTTAACGCAATTCTCGGGTTCTGGAAATCAGCACAGCATTCAGAGTGCATGGTATATTACATCTTGTATTTCTGGAAGGGGATAAATGTATATATATTTGCTTAATTACATTATCTACAGGAGTAGATGGTCTCACAGGGGTTCCTTGAGGGAGAAATTTTTATTAGTTTCGTAGAAAGAAAAATTGGTACAAAGTCCGAAAAAACGTCTACCGCATCTCGACTTATGTAAGAATGTAGCAATTCGCAATGTTTTAAACTTAAAATTGCTAGAAAAGACTGTGTACCACAGGCAGCCCAGAAGTGAAAGTAGTTGACTTTAGTATTTGCTTATATAATAAATGAAGTTTTGAAAGCTGTTGTTACCTCTTTTGTTGTTGTCGAGGAGCAAGAAACTGGTGAACTTCGAGCAATTTCAAAACTCGCCCTGCTCCCTCAGCAGCCAACATGATTTAAAATGCATCTAAGGTTGGCAAGTAACTTCACCGTTGTCAGACACTACAAAAAATTGTCAAGTAGTAACGAAAGCTGTGAGAAAAGTAGTAACATCTTGAACGCCGATAATTTTACTACCCTTTCACAAGCTAATATGTTTCAAAAAAGTCGGGAAAGACCAGAAACGAGCAAAAGTTTGTAGGTTTTTGCCAAAAATTTTACCTGTCTACATATGGGACTTTTATACCACTTTTCCTACTACTGGTCACTCAATTCAAATCCTAAAAAGCTCGTTCGTTGGTTCAAAACAATTTCCAGTTTATGAAGTCTGCGGAGTTAAAATTTTCGACCAATGAACGAGCTTCTTAGGATTTGAATCGACTGACCAGTAGTAGGAAAAGTGATCTAGTATGTAGACAGGTAAAATTTATGGCAAAAACGTATAAACTTGTTCATTTCTGGTCTTTCCCGACTTTTTTGAAACATATTAGTTAGTGAAAAGGTAGTTCAAGATATTATTGTTTTCCTCACGGCTTTCATTACTGTTTTTGGACTACTTGACAATTTGTTGTAGTGTCTGACCTCAAACGGTGAAGTAACTTGCCAACCTTAGATACATTTTAAACTATGTTGAAACCTTCGTTATTGCGCGTAGGCTACAGTAAGGGGGGCGGGGCGAGTCTTGAAATTGCTCGAAGTTCGCTTGTTTCTCGCTTCTCGACAGCAACAAGGGGTAAAAACAGCTTTTATAACTTCATTTACTATATAAGCAAACACTAAAGTCAACTACTTTCACTTCTGGGCTGCCTGTGTGTGCACAAGCCGGCTCGAACTTTCAAAAGTAAATGAGATTCCGGATACAAAACTAGCTCAAAGAGGCGTAAGTGGAAAGTGGCATGACCAGAGGATGAAATTTTAGTCTTGAAGATGTCCGTTTTTGGTGATTCAGGCTTGTTCATAACGAGTTTTTAACGTTTATGTTGACAAGAGCCGTGAGTTTACGTTTGGGGGTCTTTCGAGAGAATCTTCTCCCAAAGAAGGTTATCTTCAATACTGCTATTTCAACCTCATATGAGTGAAATGCATCGTATTTCAACTTAGATTTTATGCATTGTTTAAACTACGAACCGGTCAGCACATTTCTACCAGTATTTTGACTTATAGCATACTGGGTTTCTTTTAAGCGATATAAAAGTAGAGTGTTGCGTATGCAGTATTAAAGAATTTGTAGATAACCAAAAGAATTGGGAAACTGCCAAAACTTAAGTGTAGGAAAACTGATGTTTCGAGTGAATGCCCTTCGTCGGAGTGAAATATAAAATACAAAAAAAGTAGGGTGTCTTTTGAAATAGCAAATGACTATCCACCATTTACATCTCATTGATTAGTTTGTTATCGATTTTTCAATCGTACTGGTCATCTTTTTGACGGATGTTTTTTTCTCACCATAAAAATACCACCTACTTTTTTTGCAATTTACCTTCCACCCCGGCGAAGAGCCTTCGTTCGCCACTTCAGTTTTTCTACACTTAAGTTCCGAGAGTTTCCCAACCATTTTGGTTATCCACTGGGTTTCCTTTAGCTGGGTAGAAGGCTTATTTTCCTCTCAAATTTAGTATTCGCTAAATATCTGTCCAGTAAACTATAAATACAGGTAAAAGAAATTCTAGGCAGTTATAATTGAGGAATCTTTTTTGTGCGAAATAGAAGTACAAGGTATCCCAAAAAAATGTACTCACCCTTTGACTGCCCATTACTCATATACTTTTTGTATTTGTTTCAGGTGCGACTAACCCTAAATAAAGGCAGACGTACGAGTAACGTTTGAAGAAAGGAAATATGTAATAAAGTTGTACTGGAAGTACGAAAACGTCACAGAAGTGCAAAGGCAATTTAGAAGACAGTTTCAGAGGACCCCACCAACGCGACGCACCATTGCTCGCATCAGAGATAAATTTGAAGCAGATGAAACTGTTCAAGACGTCCAGAAGCAACGTTCCGAAGCATGTTCCGCAATGTTGTCGAATCCATTGCTCCGCGTTATCAGCTGTGTTTGGAAAATGGTGGAAACTAGTTTGAGCATTTGCGAACAAGCAGAAATGAGTAGACTAGACTAGGGGTGAACATTAAAGTTTTCTTTGATGGCATTAAAGATTCGTAAATTTACTGTTATTTTCTTTAATTTCACTCATTCGACTTGTATCTACGTCAATAAATATCTAAACCAAAACAAAATACATGAGTAATGGGCAGTCAAAGAGTGAGTACATTTTTTTGGGACACATCGTATTAACAACTATCTTCAGGTTTTTCCCTCCTAGACGTTGACATTGCTTTATTTTACAACTTGTCTTGGGAATTTACAACAACAAAGATTGAAAAATTGAATGCGAGTTTTACCTCCTTCAGTGGACACTATTGTATCAGAACGAGTCTAAAAAGATCCGAAATGCTTTTTGTGGGTATGCCATATGAGACTCTCTTTAGGAATCTTTGGAGTATAGCTTACATTTGCTCGTAATTTATTTCTTCACATACCTCAGCCATATCTTCAAAACACTCGCCAACTGGGGCTACAATATTGGTATCTTGTTCTGCCATTTCAATCGCATTTTCCAGCAAGCCCACGAACATAACGGTGAATTCAGAAATCTCTACGATATTGGTAAATATCATTTGTACATCCTACAAAAACCGAGCAGGTTAAATGAAATTTGCTCAGAGAAATAGAACACACAAATTGATTGTTACTAAAGGGCCATGTCAAAATGTCTCACCTCTTCATTGAACAGATGCTTTGCGTCAAGAAACGCTGCTCTAAAAACCTGAGAACATTAAAAAACGCGAAGAAAACTAAAGTAAACAAATGTGAATTTGAATTAGTTAAGCTGTGTGGACGTTACAAACTTGGGACAAACGTAATGACGGATATGGTACTAATACTAGAAGTTACTGTTGCAAGTGAAGTGCTGCGAGTGGCGACCGTTTACTATTTAGTAGTAAAGTACTTGTGATCACTTGAAGTAAAATCATGTGGCACATTATTGTGAAAGGTCATAAAAATATTGAGAATGTATACCACGAATAGAGCATAAATTTACAGTGCATAATTGTGCTTGCCGCTGACCGGTAGTCAATGCGCATACCAAAAATCATTGCCCACGAGATGAAAAAAATCGAGATTGCAAACACACATTTACCCACGTGACCTCGTTAAGATTAGTGTAGCTGCTTGCTTTACGGCTTCGCGGCAAAAATTAATATTTGGTTCAAGTTAGCCAGGAAAAGTGTAAACGGGGCACAAAGCACATAAATTGATAAACACCAAGCTTGCACTTCATATGTTTACTTTCTATGAAGTAAAGTTATTTTAAAATAAGCACTGACATACACAAATGGGTAATGTAGTATAAGCAAGTTATTCCTACAGGTGACGACTGACAATCTATCCTGCAAAGTTTTCCTACGCATTCAAAATAGAACTAATTCTATTTTGTTTATTCAGTTTAGTCTACATTAAAGTAAAGGGCACTTTACAAACGGCACGAAATTGGACCGTATATTCCTATCATAAGAAAGTCCACGTTTTTGGCTAAAGTTTTACGTAAAATCACGTTTCTAAATCTTAGATATGGGTTAAAGTGTATATGAAGTGAAAATTAAGTTTTTTTATATGAAAGAACTCTTGAAATTATAATTGTACTTGCCTCAAAACACTAAACAGACAAAGTTTCCAGTGATTTAACAGAGTAATTTCGAAGATATGCGTGATTTTTTTTATCGAGAAACGAGCTTGATGACCGTTCGTTGGTTGTACGATATATTCCATGCTCCCAAATGAACCGACTTAGTGTTTAGCAATTGATATATCAAGTAAATCTTGATATCTCAAGAACGATGTGAGATATGAAAATGTGTAAAAGATATTGCGTTATAGTTTCAAGGGTTTCTTTCATATAAGAAAAATTTAATTTTCACTTCATATACACTTTAAATTCTATTTCAAAATCATCCTCAGGGTAATATGAAACGATAAATTCACATTTAACCTATACTCCTGAAGTCAACTGAAGAAGTTGACTCGAGTGGAATTTGAACTCGCGCCTTCGGGAATCCGGTCCGCCCGTACAAGTAAACTTTTTCAGTTGGCTTCAGCAGTGTAGGTTAAATGTGAATTTATCATTTCATATCGAGTCAACTTTTTCAGTTGACTTCAGCAGTGTACGTTAAATGTGAATTTATCATTTCATATTTCTGAAATAGAATTGAAACACTGCAAAATCCATCTTCGTGGATAGCGTTAAGTTGTTGTACTCGTACACTTAAGTTGGATAATAACTCGCTTCCAATCCCTGTAGACTCGATAGCTCAACAGGTAGAGCGGCGGACCGGATTCCAGAAGGTGCGAGTTCAAATCCCGCTCGAGTCAACTTTTTCAGTTGACTTCAGTAGTGTAGGTTAAATGTGAATATACACTTTAAAAGATTCATACTTTTCTTCCAAAAAACATTCAATTCCTTGTTCATCCCTTGTTTAGTAGCCAGTTTGAGTTATGTGTCCATATCTTCAACTTACCACAGTTTCACTTACCATGATGATCATATTTAGACTTCTAACATAGTGGCGTTCAGAAACCATCATTTCTTTAACTATGTCTTTGTGGGTAATAGGGCGTTCTTCTATCGTCTAACAAAAAACAATATTTACAGACGTCACGATTTACTAGAGCCAGCGCAAGTCCCATTTGGTTTGATTTGTTCATGATAAATACAAGTTGCAAGGTCTTTAGGTTTTGGATTAAGCGATGTCTTGTACCATGACATTACAACTGTTTGTAATCTAATTAAATTACCTAAATATAACTAAAAAACCCACAGTCATTCAACTTATTAAATTGAATATGTAACTTCCAAATGACCGATGAGACGAAAATTATGACGGTTCGATTTTAGTTTAGCATATTTATATACAGCATCATAGCTGGGAACGGTCGGCTTGAGAAATTCAGGTAACAGTATACCAGTAAAAGTGTCCCTCGAATGTCATCGGTCTACCGGCTGTTTTAAAGTTACGTTTTATAGGACATCCAGTTCCTTAAAAAAATTGCCAATTCCTCAATTTCTGGAGCAAGTTTGTTTGCGTCTTGGATTCCAACCTTCCGTGACTTCTGTAAACGTCAGACACACACTTCAGCAACAATACTTACCAAAGAGAGAAGTTAATTAAGATTGACATGAAGAATAATGAATAGCTTACCGATGTCTAAATAAAAGTACACTGCTTGTGATAGAACAATTAGACATTTTGTGATTGTTTGCGATAGGCTGATGACATAAAAATGAGTCTTTGAAAAATCTCGTTGATTAATTTCGTTCTAAAATTTAATTCATCTATGATATGTGGAGCATAGTCAATTCCCACACCACGTGTTCTCACCAGCGTATATATTTCACCAATGCGATTAACCCTTGCGATTAACCCTTGCGATTAACCCTTTAGGTTAACCCTGACGCTTTGTGATTTTTTTGGAGTAAAAAGAAAATTTGGGGTGATATACACTTTAAGTGAAGTCAACAAATGTAAATTTAACGACATCTTAAGCAATACAGACTAGTCAGAAATATTTTATTAAAATAATCCAAATGAAGCATAGACGCTTTAGTCTGTAAATTTATAATATCTTTTGTTGCTGTTTTTCTTTGATGTATCCATGTAGGAGAGAAACTGACTTCCATTGAGAAACCGTAGGTCTCGCGTGCTCTTGTGAAGTCATTTAAGAGAAAGGATAAAGTTTATCAACGTAACTTCAACCAAACTACACCGAGAAATGGTGGGAAGCATAGATAGTACAAATTAGGGTGACTCAGTCTTTAAGAAACATCGAAACAAGAATAATATGAAACTGAACTTAAAATAACGAGCAACAATGCGAAACAAACTTGGGAAATACTAAATGAATCATATATAAATGAAGGCAGGAATAAATCCAAGCTGTCGTCTCCCTTAAAACCCTTAATAATACTGAAATCACGGATACAGAACAAATCGCTAATGTATTTGCATTCATTTTCTAGTATTGGTACATCAAACCTCCCCTTGCTCGGTGTCTTTTGAAGAGTTTTTGTGTGGAAGTAACACCGAATCAAATTTTCTTAATCCAGCTACTAAATGCTACTACGACGTTTGAATCTAGGAAGTCTTCTAGTTTTGTTGGAATTAAAATATCGATAATTAAACAGCTTATCTTCTTTATTAGTCAGCTCATTACCCACTTTATCAACCGGTCACTTTCTATTGGTATTGTCCCTGATAAACTGAAAGACTGCAAAAGTGATACCGGTGTATAAGAAAGACGATCCTACCTCTTTTTTCTAATTACATGTCAATTTCAAGGATGCCCAGCTTTTCAAAATTTCCTTTCGTATTACCGCATTTTTAATTTTACTAATAAGATAGAAATTTTGTACATACATTAATACGGAGTCACGAAAAACACTTTCCTTGTCACGATATGCTACAGCTTATAGAAAGTACGAGTGCTGCCCTTATCGAAAAGAGCTTGCAATCGGAATTTTTCTTCCCTTGTACAAAGCTTTTAGCCAAGTAAACCATCAAACTTTGTTTGCTCATCTTTAGGAACATCCTTGAATGTAAGTTAAATAGTTTAGGAAATCTCTCAAAATTTAAGTCTAATCTCGAAGCAGTACATTTGGGAAAATATTTCACAGAATCGGTTTGTCAAAAATAAAGTAGATATGTTAGTTAATCCCGTTTAACACTTTCAAGTCACTATTGACGCCATCTGTCTATTTATCAATATAAAATAATTAGCACACAAAGGGAGTCTCAACTTCCCTAGCTGCCGGTTTCTATATCAGGCTTCCTCGTAGAAATTTACCATATTGAGAAGGTTTTATACGTATATTTTTGTAAGTTATTTGTGTGGCAAGCAACTATCTTACTTACTTAACTTACTTAGCCATTTATATTTCCAAAATTCGTCGTATAAATTTTCCTGGCAGTTAATCCTAGCCACTCAGTCAGAGAGAAAACCAAAGGACTAGCCAAGATCCTGTGTCTATCGGGATGAGGGTAGAGGAACTTTTCTTACATTTGATCAAACCACAAAAATTCACCAACAGAAGCAGAACACGAACGCTTGAGCTGCAAGGTATGTAGGAGGCTGTCCCTCCAATAACTCAGCCACCTTAGGTTTTGCTTCCGGCCCAGTCACCTTAACGCCGATAGTCTCGATATGGTCTAGTATCGTCTTTCGTTGGATTTTTTTCTTTTTACTTTGATATTCACACATTCCATGAAGCAAACAGTTTTACTTCCCCCATTCTGGTTTCGGTTGTTTCCGACTTTTTCGTAACAGTTTATTATAACCTTATTATTACTACAGATGCGCTCACACCGGTGGACTCGGACAGGATTTGGACTGACATTTCGCTGGTGTAAATGCAATCTGACTGGATTTAGACAGGATGGTGACTTGGTGACGTGGTACGGTTTAAGCGATGCATCGTTTTAGGTGAGAAAAGACTGAAGTTGGAGTCGATTAACTGTGAATGTAGTCGGACTGCATTTGGACTTGAAATGGACAAATTACAATGGTAAGGAATTAGTTGCTTCAAATACGCTCTATCCCTTCCACCAATTGACACAGCACTGAAGCCAGTCCAAATCGGTATTGCGAACACTAATGGTTCAACTAATTTTAATGCAAATCCAGCCCAAAAGGCGGTCCGAATGCGCTAATGTGAACGCACCACCAGTGTTGTTTCGTTTAGGTTTTCAATGTTATATTGTTCACCTTCTAAGTGAACTTTTATTTGGCTAGTACTCCTGAACTAGAGAGGGGATATTTAAATCGCACATGTAGCACAAACAAATGGTATGTGTAAAGATAGGCTCATACATTACGATTGAGCCGGTTTATCATCCTGATCATGCAATTTAATTCAAAAACGGTACTACGATAACTGTTTCTATAACTAGACACGCTAATGTTCTTGTCTTTATGAATAGCTGTGTATTTTGGCTTTCCACTTCTCCTTCTGTCCTGATTAGATAGAGTTTCTTCACTTTTCGCAGGACAGTACAGTAGAGGACACTTTTATTAACATAATTCAATTTCTTGGCAATGTCACGGACAGAATACCCTTCATTTCTCCAATCATAAGTCTCTAGTAAAAGCTATTTAGTTTTGCCCATTTTTGAAACAAAATTTACAGCAATTGTAAAGGGAATATCAGGCTTCATTGAATAGTATAGTCTTTCCAGTGTTCTTCACTGTGCTCGCGTACGCTTGCTGTAGAATCTAGTCTAGATGTAATATATCATACACGAGAAGGAGTGTTTCATCACGATATCCAGGAGAAGAATTGTTGATTTTTTATGTAACTTGCATTAAATCTATATGCTTGATTACGCAGTACAAAGAACCGCTGTCTCTACAGCTCACCTTTAGACAGAACATTTAATACGCAGTATAATAATGCAATATATCACGAGGCATCCACGTAAGTTCGTAATTTCGAAGTGGGAATCTAATCGTTTCAAAAATATAAAAACTCCGGATGTTGCATAGGCAGTATATAAAACAGCCTAGAAAGTTAAAAGGTTGGTAGACTGCTGAACTTATGTAGAAAAATTCTGACGTTTCGAGCAAAAGCCCTTCTTTAGAGAGTGAAACGTGTTCTTGTTCGTTTTAGAAATAGTTTCTTTATGTCGTCGTGTATTAACACGAATTTAGTTGAGAATAGATAGTTTTAATTATATTTTTTGTTTACAACTGTGTCAATATTTTTTTTTTATAATGTTTTATTACTTAATAAGGTATTGTAAGTTTGTAATTACATAATTCAGCTTCCGGCTTCGATGTAATTTATTCAGTCATATTATAAAAACATTATCAGCTGATAATTTGAGCAAATACAGTAACAAACATACTCCGAAGAACACCATCTTGCAAACCCAACATTTGAGATATAAAACACCACTTTATTTCAAAGTCATTGTCAAACCTAATGTATTACAAACAGTGCGGTTATTTATACGAGTATACTGGAGACGGTGACATCATCGATACAGAGGAAGAACTTATGAATATCCTAAAATTAGAAAGCGACCGCTCGATAAAAGAAGTTATAACTTTACATCATTGTCAAAAGATACAGAACACTTCTGTTCGTAACATATTAGGTTTGACAAAGACCGTGATAAGTTTTATTTCGTTTTATAACTCGAATATTGGGTTTGCAAGATGCTATTCTTCGGAGTATGTTTCTTACTGTATTTCAGGCATTGTATACTATTCGCCAAATGTCCTTCATCGCTACCTCTGGGTCTGCACAATTCTAACAGAAATTCTCTTCAGGAGAAGTGTGCCATGCCAATATCTTTAAATCAGTAGATCTGAAAACATACCTTCCGGTCGGGAAATAGGTTTTTCAGTTCACTGAAAGATGCTTCACTTTTGGTACCCAAAGTTTTTGTTACTCAGCACAGATCGAATTTCTGGAGAGCTTTATGGGGCCGAGAAACATTAAACGACGACTCGCCGTAATGACAACTGACCCTTTACTTTAGTGATAAAGGTCAAAGATCAGCATTTTTTAAGTGATGGTTTTTCGCTACCAAGCAACCCTTACCGTAATTAAAATTTTCAGATACCTTTACATGTAACAGGAAGATTATGGTTGAACGGAGGCCCGGCAATCGACAGAGCTAAATTTGTGGTAGAAGTTTTACGGGCACAATACAGACAACAGTTGAATAGCCAAAAGGCTATTCAACGTCAGTTGAGTGAGTCCATACTTTATTTTTTCCCCGTCATACTCTTTTAAGTTACAAGTTTTCCTCAAGCGTTTAGCGAAAAGATGAACGTGAAGTTTTATCTGCCAAATGGTAGCTTACCAATAACACAAATGATACACATGAAGCAATCTCTCAAATCAGCATCCTTTGGTGAATCAGCGGTGTAAGTTAACCATTTTGAAAACTGTCGAAAATAACTCAGTTCATCGTTTGTTTTTTTACTTATTTATTTTGCCAGAAATCGTATTACTGTAATGTGAAGGGTGAGAAATAAGAAAAAACAAACCCCGAAAAAATACAATAAATTTTAGTACTTTAATCACTAACCTCTTCCTCAGTCGAGGTTTCGAATTCGCCACTTTGAAACATCTCGAGTAACACCTTGAAAAAATAAGCGAAAAAATCACTTTCGAACCGCAAAATACTTTATGAGATTAAGGTTATTTCTACGAATAGGATTCCGCGACCTCATTTATTTCCAAAAAAAAATTTAGTTTTTTCAGTTAAAACTTTTTTGCTGCGATGAGTTAGTAGGACAATTTTTAAAAAAATCCTGTTGATTTTTTTCCCAAAAATTATAAAAAAAAAGTTCACTCTGAAAAAAAATTCTAGAGAATATTTTTACAATTGTCCTATAAATTAGCTGTAGGACAGATGAAGCAAGTCAAGAATAACTCCACCAACTACAATTAGTGAAATTGTAGTGAGGAACATGTCAAAAAGGAGAGGCGCTCTGGACTGCAGGTAGATATAAGAAATGCCATACTTGACTTGCACAGTAGGGAATCAACTACAAATAGGATTAGTCATGTTGATAACGAAACAAACCATCGGCGAGGAGAAAGGAATTAGGTCGTTACAACAGACTACTTGTAGTATTTATATAAAATTATCTTAGTCATTATTGATTTACGTGATAAGGCTGCTATGTTGTTCTTGGTTTTGTCAAAGCAATGGGATTCGACTACGGTATTCTGTTCCGTCGAACTAAGTGCGCAAATATATGGTTTTTTGACCGGATTTTTAGATTATAATTGAGACTACATGCAAAGATTGTAAACCCGACGATTTTTAAGAACTTGACATGATTCAGATTCAGAAACTGACACGATTGCACCTTCTATCAAAACGTAATTGCACCTGAACACTGCATCTGAAACAAGGAAAATGTCACCGTAACGATTACATGCAAAATTAGCCTTGCAAATATAAGTAAAGCTTTATAAATGGGAAGTAATTGCTCACACATGATTGCAGCTGCAAAGCTCAAAGCATTACAGGCGGTCAAAATCATCTCGACAACTCAATTCTCAAATCGACTATTAGTTTATAATACGGAGTTACACGGCGGCAGCCATAAGAAACCAACCATCAAAACTGCAGTTCAAGGGAAATCAAAATTAAGTCCAAAAAGAATGAATATTAAGAAGGTACATGACTTAATTTGGTATTCACCAAAGCGTTGTGAAAAATTCTTTACCTTGTCTGCACACAAAGCAACTTTTATATGCTGTTCAGTAATTATGGTATCTTTAATATTTCGGACATAGTTTCCAGCAAGCTAAATGAAAGAAAACACATAATTACTTTTTTAATCAATCCAATTAGATTAACATAACCAATGTATGTAGTCTCGCGATTACAGATGTTGCAATTTGCACTGAAACAGTTAAAATCACTGGGAATTATCTTAACCTCTAAAACAAGTGGTGGACGAATTTAAGAAACTGTACAAGAGGAGTACCGTACTCCTCGATGTTCCATTTGTCGACGTTTGCAAGTAATATTTTAAAATCGAGTAGAAGTGCTTTGTCGGATATAAAACGCCAGGCGACAGCCGGAGTGTGCAATGAACATATTTACAACACAGCAATGAATTATGTATAAAGCTAATTATTAAAAGTAAAATAAAGCAATTGATATTATATATCTCTTAAGAGGCGGTCCGCCTAAAAATCGATTGATAGTTACACTTAACAGTTTGCAAATTTCGCGTTTTAATTGATATTTTACACAAACGGACTAGTTGGATTAGTTTTTTCAGTTGTCTGTCTGTAGTTCTTTTATTGGTGTCTCATTCAGTTGTCAAATAATTTCTAAAATCTGCAAAATCTGGCCTCATCGCCAAATATGGTTTATTGACACCACCAAATCTGCTATTATCTCTATTACGACACCAGACTCAAACAGCTAAAGGACATGTCTAGAATACGTGCATAATATTAAACAAACTGTTTTGCAACAAGTAAAAAAAAGAAAATGTGTTGCAATCGATTGTCAGGAAACAACAATCAACGTTTGTGTTAGCACTAGAAATTATTTCAGTAAATGCAGTTTGAAGTGAAACGAACGGTCTACTACTTTTTCATAAATAATTCACTAGCCAACGACTCACTGTATTATAAAGAGTACATTTTATTAACAATTGAAACCATTTCCGGAACGTCTGTTAATAACAACAAATCCTTGTAAGACTATAAAGACTATCCCCGCACAATAAAACAGTATTTAGATCAAATGCATCCCAATTGGTTTTAATTTGTTTAAAAAACTACAGCAGTGGAGCTAATGACAAAGCTAGATAGTGTTTACCAGAATTTATGTCAAACTTTAATAAGCCTGAATACCTTGGCTAAAATCTGCACAATAGGGATCTTAAGATTTACGACGTCAACTTTCACGACGGCATCCTTGAAAATTTCATCGTTTAAAGAAATTACGGTTAATTGACCACTGTGACTGATATTTATCGCTTGTTTTATGACTTCGTAAACACTCCAGTTCTCCTGAAAAGTCGGTAGTCTTGTAGTCTTTCAATCTTAACCAACAGCTTTTGTCCATCCGCGAGCTGACGTCAACCCGAAGACGTGAAAGTGGTCTGGCTGGGGTGGATACAAAAACGACGACGGTGTATAGAAAATACTCTGGAGATTTAAAATTATTCATTCTGTTTTGGATGAAAAATTCTTTTGTTTGTAGGACGCCGTGGTGGAAGTTGACGTCGTAGATCTTAAGGTCCCTGTTACCTCCAAAATGGCACATGGCTGAAAACAAAGCGGTTTCAACAGCTAATTGATGGGTTGAATTCCCTCGAAACGCTTGCGCAGATAAATGATCAACCATCTGAAATCGGGTCTCCAAGTGAGGCGAAGTCATCATCATTTACTATCGCCAATTATTAAAAACTGGAGCACTGGATATAGCATTACTAGAGTTCTCACTGGCTTAGCGGCCATTGGATCTTAGCCGTTATACCCTGCCCGAGAATTAGAGCTGAAGTTTAACGATCTTCCGGTCGTTTTTTCCGAAGTAAAATCAGCAAGATATAGCAATGTTTGGGGGTGATAATTTTTCAACTCGTGCTTGTTGGATACGAGATGATTATAGACAACTCGACCCAATGCACCTTGTTGATTGTCTATTACATCATACCCAACGCTCCCTCGTAAAATAATTGTGAAAATTTACTGTAGAATAACCAATCAAATTCACAGATATGTGATAGACATCAGTAAATTTATACTAATCAATCGTAGCAAATGCTTTCATACAGCATCGAATGCCCCGCAATGATGATTTGTCAACCAAGTTCCTCGAATTGTCACCACCGCGTTCTGGCAGCAGTTTGGAAGAAAACTAAGTTTCGTTTTCTTCTGCATAAGAAGTTACCACGTGCAGCTGTGTTGTAACTGGTCTCTGGTTGGTAGTACAAACGTCGGGTAACATATGTAGTGGACAAACTCAATCCGATCGATATATTCTTAAATTCACTGGATAGTTTTCCGGTATATAGCAGGTGAATACAGCTATCAAATAGCCACAACATCAGATTCCAAGTGTCAAGTAGAAAGCTCAACCAGGCACAGATTTGGGATCACGTTCATACATCTTCAGAGTTTAGAATGCAAAAGTGACAAAAAGATGCGACAGTTCACGAAAGAATCCAATTAATTTTACTCGATTCAATTAAATTTAATCTAGCGCTTGACAAGAACAAGTCTGTCACATTTTCCATCTTTAAAAGCATCAAATTATGGATACAAACTTTTTTTAATCATATGGCATAATGATAGGATTAACATAGGAAATGAGTCTTATCTTAAGACCTGATATAAATGTAGGTAATTACCAGAAACTTCTAATGACCCTTTTTCATTTGCTGAATACAACTACCAGAATGCTGTTCGAAATCTTGTTTGTGATGTTAATCTGTATAATTGAAATATCCGTTCTCTTTGGGAATTAAAAATTTGCATGAGAAAAAAATTGCCGCAAAGTATTCTAGTTGTATTCTGCTGACGCAATAAGGGGAGCCGGGTGTTGCAAATGCTTCTATTTTCTATTATCACTGACCTCCCTCAAATACTATACTATACATACAAGCATACATACATATACATACATAAATCCATACGCAAACATACATACATACACACGCACATACACGCACATATACGCACATATACATACATACATACATACACACACATACATACGTACACACACACACACACATACCTACCTACCTACCTACCTACCTACCTACCTACCTACCTACCTACCTACCTACCTACCTACCTACCTACCTACCTACCTACCTACCTACCTACC
>JBAHVQ010000510.1:343403-357566 GCA_036872915.1 Nanipora kamurai
CGTCCTTCTCAGATAATATCTGAGACCCTAGTTTCCAAGTTCTCACCAATGTATTAACATTTCGGCTTTTTTGGCTCGCTCCAAATGTCAGTAGAACCGTTTTCTTAGCGTTGAAATCAAATCTCCATTTTTTGCTATATTCCCATGTAATCTTCAACACCTTATCAAGCCCAGATTTCAACCTGGACATCATTGTCAAGTCGTCTGCAAATATAGGTGAGCCCACGCTCGTTGTTCCAAGAGAGACACCGGCTTTAAAGTTGTTTAGTTCCTCAATTAGATCATCGATGAAGACTAGAAAAAGCCAAGGCGACAACTCTCCTCCCTGTCGGGTGCCTTGCCGTAGATAATAAGTACGTGATGCATGTCCTCCAATGAAAACAAACTCTCTCATATCCGTATACCATTTCCTAATATGCCTCCATGTTTTTCCCCTAATTCCTTTATTGTAATACAACTTGTGAAGCATTGACTCAATCCACATAGTGTCAAATGCTTTCGAAAAATCCATATACGCTACATAGACATTTTCTTTTTCTTCACAACAATGATTCACGACTTCATCTGTAACAAAACACGTTGTTAAAGCGTCTTGCTCTTTTTGATATCCTCCTTGAAGCGCTTGGTGAGAGTACTTCTCTTCCTTCTGTAGTCGTAATAATAGAATTCTTTCCAATATTTTGATAATGGAAGGCAATAAACTAATTCCTCTATGGTCGTCAAAAGTTCGTGAAGTTCTATTACCTTTAGGAATAGGAATTTTGATTGCCATTTTGAAAGACATTGGAATCTCCTCAACCTCAATAATATAATTGTACAGTTTAAGTAGCAACTTTGCAATAATTGCTCTACCGTATTTAATATGCTCATAATTTGTGAAATCTACTCCAGGTGATTTGCCATTCGGAGGACGTCCAATTACTGTGGTAATTTCCTCCGCTGTTATAGGGGAATTAAATGTGTACTCCCACTCCTTCTGCGAGTTCCTTTGAATTTCCTCAACTCCACAATTCATATCACTTTCATGTTCTGAAGGCGTAGCCAGCTTTTCATAATAATTACTTGAGGGTTCGTATCCGTTAGATTTTCGTTCTCTACAACTACTAATTTGCGTTTTCTCTTTTTCTTGCGTACTTTATTATTAATCAATTTCCAAAACTTCTCGTGATCTAACTCTGCTGAATTTGCTATGACATCAAATTGTTTTCTTTCAAATTCGCAAGCGACTTTCTTTACAATTTCCTATATTCAGCTTTTGTTTTCTTCTATCTACCACATCCTAATAGAATATTAAATGATATTACACGATAAACTACTTAATTCTAAACCGCTCAAAAACTGATTTCTCTACACAAAAGGATATTGTAAATAGAAGATTGTACTAAATAGTCTATATTTAACATCATCGCCGCATTTTCCGCAAAATTGTCTCCTTTTTATCAATGCTTCGACAAATTTATCACCATCTTGTATATTAAGACCCGTAACAACTTGCATGGGTAGATGGTTCGTTATCCCTAAAAGCCAATCCTTCATTGCTTGTTCAGTTTCCGCCACCGAACAGCAAAGGATCATCAACGACGTTTGTTAAACTGCATTTGCAAACACGAGAAATCCCTGTAAGCGGTCCGGCATTTCCAAATCTGTTGTTATTATTTGTTAAAGAACCACACATTCGTCGCATCTCATCTGTAATTTGCCTTTAGTGTGTCGGCGAATAATGTCATAGTTTGTACCAGTTGCACATTTCAAAAACAAGATGTGAAATCAGGTATAATTGCATTCCAGGTTTCGGTTACATTTTCTTGCTCAATCATATTGATTTGTCACATGAAGTGAGCTCTCAGCAATTAATTTTGCATCTGCTTTGAGACGGATGACTAGTAGATCTTAGATAATTCACAGCATAGTTTGATTCATTTAATATATAACTGTGCTTGTGCTTTTGTAAATATTTCTCTCTAAAAAATACATTGGTTGTATAATTGTCGCGACTATATTTCCTTTCTATGGAACGAGAGAGCTTAATAAAAGTGGCTATAGGGTCTGTGGGTTTTTTTAAGCTTTTATGATTTTTCTAATCACCTAAAAACTACGTGGATAAAACTTACGCAGAAGTTTGGCCTCTCGTGTCTCTTGTAATGCTAAAGTTGTTGATTTTAAGGGTTTTTCTAAATGTGGCCGGAAGAACGGAAACTGGTAACTTGTTACCGGAAATGACCTCAAAGTGGGAAAATGCAAAAGCATAGCATAACGAATTAAATAGAGAAATAAGAACGAATTAAGTCAATTGAACAGATTTTATTCGAAGGAAAATCGTCACATGTGAGGAAAACAAGGGAAATACGCTCCAGGATACTATCTGCCTTCTTGGACGGAGCACCTTGGCACTTCTTAGGACTGGAAATAAGAACTATTAAGGTGTTTAAGACGTAATAGGTAATTATCCGTACTTTAAAAAAGATTTGATATGCTCAATTGCTTCTTTTTCCTTTGGTTTAGAGTTTTCGTAGCACGGGTAAAAAGAATCGTTTCTATGTCAGTAGTTGTGACAGCGACCAAACGTATCCAGATTTGGCATTAACACTCGGTGATAGAAATGATCTTTATAAGTGTTGAAGGTAATTTTCGAGTGTAGGATATATTTTTGAGACCCAACCGGGACCAGCATTCCGGCATTCCTGTTGATATATATACAGAATTCCAGGCCACGCTCTCGGCATTCACTTCACCGGCATTCCCACTGATGTATAAACAGAATTCGTGACCTCGCTCTCGGAAACGTCCTTCGTAGCTCAGTTGGCAGAGCACTGCACTAGACTCGCAGGGTCGCGGCATCGATTCCCAGCCGGAGGCCCTAGAGTTCAAATTTTCGCAACTGGTCCCGGTTGGGCCTCAAAAATATATCATTCTGACTCTTGGAGATTTCCTTCACTGCTACTTATAAAGATCATTTCATTTCATTGATGCTTAACATTCCTAGAATGTATCCAGATTTGGTTGTTAGCTGGCTAAACCAAGGTCTTACATGACGCTATGTTTAAATCCTTTCGTTAATGGTACATTCACGAAGGAGATCCCAGCGCCAAATCTGTTCATGCAAAACTTGAACACGCCCATCGACAGAAAACCCTTCAAGTTATTCTGTCCCATCAACATCAATCACAAATGCTCCTGTAGATGAGAAAAGAGATGAGGGCTCAGCCCTCGAAGTGACCGGAAATCCTTTAAAAAACACAAGGTCATTGCGAAAAAGTTATTGTAAGTGTTTGACGTTTTCTGCTTCTGTACAGACATTTTTGCAGCCTAATAGCGACGGAATAGTCAGATGATCGTTGACATATCCCTCACTTTTGAAATTTAGCTGGTAGGGCAGTACAACCAAATAATTCCACTTCGAGCCACGAACAGCGTGTTATTTGTCAAGGAAAAACCATGCCTGCTCCAAGCTCTTTGCCCCTCCCCCACCTTTGCAACATGGTGCTGATCACTGTCAGCTCGTCCATTGTGCGAAATAACAAAAAAATGTTAAATTCAACAGGATCAATACTAATAGTGAGAGTTCTTAAACCTGCACTCGAAAGCTCTGTATTCCTAAATGACAATCTGAGATCGAGTGGCTACATAGGTAAATTTACTCATCAGTCATAAAGAATCGTATGAGAACAACATATTAATGACAATAACTTTTGTTTGTCGCAACGATCTCACAACGATGCTCACCGCGGTTGTAACCACGGTTCTCACTGAGAGGATGTTCGAGATTATGGCGATATTTTGGAGTATTATGCCAAACATTAATGATTGCAAAAATTGATTATTGAAAAGCGTAAAGTTAATGACACAGTCGCTTTTTTATGACTTCTTTGTTACTCTTCTCACTTGGGAATATTAATTAGGTTCGAAGATCAGAATTATTTACGTCAATATGGTGCGAATCGTGAGATAAACTGTATTTTACTGGTTTGTCGTTGCAAAGACAGCTTTGTTTTTTGCCCATCAAACCATAGGGACACATGGAAAATGCAATTAGAATGACCAGTTTCCATTATATTTATAATTTTTGGTGAGAACTGTAATGAAAAACGTTTTGAGAACCGAGGACTCACAGGAGGTACACTTGCGCGAAGGTCTCATATAACATCACTAGGAAAGGTAGGAAATGAGTTGAGAAAATGACGGAATACAAAGTCTTAGGTCCTTCCGTTCCTACTCTGCGTAATTTGCTTTGTTACCATGAAAGTTTTGAGGACGAGTGAAACAAAGCGTTTCAGACAATCAGTGACAAAAACCTGGGGGTACTTGCAATCTTCGATGTTTTCTCAATAAAGTCCTTGCACTCGTATGCTAATCACCCATCTGCAGGACAACTTCAAAGTTCCGATGTTGAACAGGTCAAATAATTTATGAAAATTCTTTTGTTTATGTGCATTTTTCCTTCAACAGGGAATAGCTGCAAGTTGTCTATATGTATGAAATTTACAGACTGTTATCCCTCCAGGAGGTCTTCTTGTCCCTGTTCAATGACGAGTACGACTAAAAGCGTCACCTACCCCAAAACGATGTGTTTGCATATCAACCAACAGTAAACAGAGGAAGGGGTTTAAAAAAGGAAGATTTCACAGTACCAAAACAAGTGTTCAAACTCTTTTGTCATGGATTGTAACTCACGCGCCATTTTCTAAGGATGATTGTTTGTAATTCCTGGAGTTCTCTGTTTATAATCACTCAAGAAAAGCTAACTTTTTACACGGATTTAACCGACACGAATCTGGACGGAATATTAACGTTTTCTTCAATTTCTGTCGAGAATAATTCTTGTCTTCTTGTCGAGAATAATTCTCGTCTTCTGTCGAGACGTTTAGGAGACGTTCGTCAAGCTCGTTTTCTTATAAAAAGGATTTCTGAGCCCTAGAGGGAAATCGAACCCGGAACCTTCTCATGACCGGTGAGACGTTGTAGCCACTGAGCCACTGCAACTCAGATGGCGAGCTAGGCTGGAGGTTCGTCATATGTACTGCCTAAGCGGAAGTCAGGATATGATAATAATGATGGAATACTTAAACACTGAACAGAAAGCCTGCTCATGTGGGAGCTTGGTAAATATCAGACGATCGCCATCTGAGACGTAGTGGCTCAATGCTTAGAGCGTCTCATCGGTCATCAGAAGGTTGCGGGTTCGATTCCCGTCTAGGGCTCAGAAATCGTTTTTCTGTGTAGACGAGCTTGACGAACTTCCTCTAGTCGTTCTGATATTTACCAAGCTCCCACATGAGCAGGCTTTTTGTTCAGTGTTTAACCCTTTAGCACCCGTTGTGAGACTTTAGTATTTTACTCTGGCTAACGCCAGACGATTTTACTCGTCAAGGGAAGACCCCATTGGGCATTAAAGGGTTAAAAACTATCTCATTAACCCTTTAGCGCCCGTTGTGAGACTTTAGTATTTTACTCTGGCTAACGCCAGACGATTTTACTGGTCAAGGGAAGACCCCATTGGGCATTAAAGGGTTAAGTAATAATTGCGATAACTTGAATATTTTATTCGGGATTATTCGTAAATATCAGACGTACATGGGTTTTCCTGATGGGAATATCAGCGGTAAATTTCAGTTATACTGGGGTTTTCATTTTATTCACGATAACTCAAGTTATTTGCCTTTAGGTGAATAAAATGAAAACCCCGGTGTAATTGAAATTTACCGCTAATATTCCCATCAGGAAAACCCATGTACGTCTGATATTTACGAATAATCCCGAATGAAATATTCAAGTTATCGCAATTATTACTTAAACTCTGAACAGAAAGCCTCCTCATGTGGGAGCTTGGTAAATATCAGACAATTAGGGGACGTTTGTCAAGCTCGTTCTCTCAGGAAAAGGATTTCTGAACCCTGGACGGGAATCTAACCCGCAAGCTCCTGATGACCGGTGAGACGCTCTAACCATTGAGCCACTCCGACTCCACTGGTTACGTAACCTTGATTATCTCGAGTTTCGTTAGAAATCGCGTCTCTGCAGCATGGAGAAGTTTTCTAGCCCAGCTGCCCTATCTAGGTAAGGGTTAATCTAAACTCACGAGCTTGAATTTCCATAAAGAAAAGGCGGAATAACTTCGTCATTTAATGTTGAATATACAGCTACAATCTTATTGGTTGGTGTTGGATGCCGAATTCATATGCATTTGCTACTGTGAATAATAATATGAATAACAATACAACAAATATTAAATGCACGTAGTTATTCATGGTTTCTATGCGTATGTTTTCACTTCATGAGCACTTTTCTACGAAGTTCTTTACCTTAAATAACTATGAAATGTGAAGCCGAGAATCAAAGAAACGACAAATAATACAGAAATTACTTTCAAACTAATTGAAAAATTCCCCCAAAACAAAAATATCAAGATAATATAAGTAACCGCTAAATATTGCAAACACTCAAACCTAAAAAGGGATTATACCCTTAAAAACAATGAAACGTATGGACTTTTTTTTCTTGGACAACTATTCATTCGACCGCATAGCTATAACTTTTCCACACTAAAAAAATATGAGGTACACAGTTGTCCTAGTCACTGGCCTCACCTTCCAACTTGACGACAGAAGATGATTTGAAACCAAAACGTTTTGTGGGAACAGTAAAAATTTCATTGTTTTTCTTATTTCACCCGCATGTGTCATTGATTTTTATGACGTAAGCGTAACCCGTATTCATTTTGCGACCTTATAAACCTCATGAATTTACTTTCCTTCAAAAGTAAGTAAGTGCATTGTCTTTCTCATGGCAGTGCAAAATTGTACACGCTTTTAAAATGTCAATTTGATTCATCAGCTATTTTTTCTGGGGAGTTATTAGCAACCCTATTTCAACGAGTCACTTAATCCAAAAAGCTACTGGTGGTGATTACTATATGCTGCACAATTTTCTTGTAATTTTTAACTTTAACGTGTGAACGAAGGACAAATTATGATAAGTCTCAGTGGGGTGGAACAATCTGTCCTTCTGCGGGAAGTGGCCATTCTATCATATTAGGTGGTGTTATTATCGCTGCTCTTTACTAGTTTTGGACCTCTATGAGATATTTCAAACCGTTTTGAAGACAGCAAATGATGTATTTTACAATTCAACTCACATTTAGCCCATACCTTGTATCGACCTGATTGAGTATAGCTTCAAAATTCGCGTTTGTCGATGGCAAATTGAAATTCGTTCTGTATTTTCACAACTATTACCAATGCCGCTCTTCTTCCGATCTAACGTTTAAATGTAGCTTTTAATAAAGTATACATAGAAATGGGAAGATTATTCCTTGCTTGTTATCAGCTGAACGGATTGAAATGCGAAAAACGAGCTGAAAATATGCATTTTCACCTTTGGAAACAAAATATTAGTTGCTATTTCTGGGTCAAGGCGGACACAACGCCTGCCTGTTAAAAAAGAATATTATTTCGTTTGAGTAACTACGAGATCTAGTTCTAATGTATTACTATCTCTACACTATAAGTTGATACGTATTATTTTACTATCAACGTACAAAGTTTCAAGTGATTTCGGTAAATAGCTTTAAAGAAATACGTAATTTTGGAGAACACCAACTGATATGAAAGAACTTTCAATGCTATTCCCCAGTATATTAAACGCTTTTTCAAATGAAACTAGAAAGTCTTTGCGCTGGTAGGTACTTTAAAACTTTGAAGATTTTTTTCTAAATTATCTACATCGTCGCCACCTTCTAGGTGTATTTTCTTTCTGTGGGGAAGATGAAGAATGCGTTGGACCTGTATCCTCAACTAACTGAAAGTATATGGCGAGTCTGTAGCATTCGCATTGCGGTACCCTTACTAATGAGTCATCCAGCGTACAATAGTTGGACAAAAGAAAAAGTTCGATTGTTCTGCGAGAAATCTACGATGGCTACTTTGCCGACCCAAGGACAGATGATCTTCCAGCCATTAAGAGATACCGTGGAACTGGTTTTAGTTCAAGGTAAAATTACGTATGCGGCATCTAGGGATTGTTATGAAGGACCGTGCATCCTACCAAAAACAGAAGGTCGATTAATTTTGCACAATGATGGAAAATTACCGAAAATTTTGGAAATTCAAGGAGGAGTTGATGGGGAACCTAACCTTGCAACAATTCAGAATAAAGCTCAGGAAGATGTCATTGGTATGTCTTGCGTAGTGCGTAGGCTTTTTTTAATAATTAAAGTAATAACTTTAACCAAAACAAACTAACCTGATTTTGTACGTCGTTATCCATATATCCACATCTTTTGTATACCTATGACGATATTCATTCACTTTTAGCACGATTTCTTCCTAGATATATTTCATTATATCAAAGAGAACGATGAGAATAAGAACTTTCATTCATTTCAATTGTTTTTCAAAGTCCACTCTTTATAGCTTCTTGAGAAAACTCATATATTGATTTCTGATTAATGTACTTGCTATAAAAAAATATAAAGACAATCGTCAGAACTAGGTAAATTGTTTTTTCAGCGCGGATTCGAGTTAAAAATTATTGTTTGACATTAGTATGCTTTGACTACAAATACAAACACAAAACAAACCCGCCATTGTATCAGAAATCTCGGGAATGTTTGCCGAAAGTCGTATTAAGCCTTTACAACATGAAATTTTTTCTTTCGTTTTTTGTTCTCTTATTATTTTTTCTTAGTCCTCTCGTTTTACCATATCTTCATGGTGTTCGATACATCAGACATTCAGCGTTAAAGGGGTAAAGTTATGAAAATTAACGGTTGCAACTGACCAGTTGGCGAAATTCTTGTTCCTCCCACTTAACTCACGGTATCTTGAATTTCTCTTTGATCCACCAGGGAAAGTCGTGAAGAGCGTTTGATAAACACTTCCAAGAAAAAAAAGTCAAAAAATAACCTAGCTAATGTGAATATAAACCTTTTCGTTGAGTGGTAATTTAAAAGAATACTAAAACCATAAAAAGTTAAGAACAAGGTTGAAACAAAAATTACTAAAAGTGCGCCAGCAGTATTTTAACCGAACACTTCTGAATCTATAAACAAAAATCTACAGGGTCTTAGAGAAACTGACGTTCAAGCGAAATCCTTTCTTCGCAGTGAAACGTAAAATGGAATAAAACTACTTGATGAGCTTATAGTGAAAAAAATAGCATCTGGAAAAAAGAAAAAATGAACAATAAGATTGGAAAATCGATAACAAACTAATTAATGAGATGTAAATGATTGATAGTCATTTGGCATTTTTATAACGTCAACCAGTTTACCGAAAAGAGGATGGCGTATATATATAGCAACGGGAACGAAAGCAAGGAATCGAACCCGCCTTCGCTAGCTAAGGTAAGGGCATTCACTCAGTTTTTCTACACGTACGTTCAGGCGATTTAATTGGTTGGTCTTGATTTTGTTCAACCGGCTATAATATTGCTTCTACAGTACAAAACGGAAACTTTTCTTTTCCTGCCAGGATATGTCGGCGATTTTGTTTTTTCTTTTTAATAAATCTTTTTGGGCATTATTTTCACGATAGGCAGGGCAGCCGGGACGTTGTTGTGGCTAATTATGTTTCACACTCAACAATTCATGTGTAACGTTTTAAAACCTTTTTATTGACTATTCAAAATCACCATAAAGACACATCTTGTCTCAACAACAACAACTCTCAGGCTCTGTAATCTCCGGAAAAGGCACGCCAATAGTGTTACATTACAAATTAATAATTAACTTACGCTCTTACACCACCCCCTCCGGTAGTGTGTCCTCTAAGGTGGACTTCTGTTTGTTTGTGTTTCTAAAAAAACGTGTTCGATTATTCTTTAAACAAAAGCTGAAGTATAGTCTCGTAGCTTATATTGTCATTTCGAAGAATCGAGGTGTCATCTTGTAATTCTTCACCGATTCAGACTGGTGAACCGGCTCTTGATCAGTACCTCGGTGGGTCAACTTGTCATGAAGCCGTAACAATTTTACTACCTACTCTCCGTATCGCTCTGGGGCTTTTCTGGCGCGTAGTGGTCGTCCTTCTTTTCAACACACGTAATCAGGAATATCTGCAGCTGGTGAGTCCTTTTGACGGGTCGGTTGGTACGTCACAACTTCTTTGATGCATACTTTAGGTACAAATGTAATCTCGTGTCAGCTTGGCTGTTTATCTGTGGGTTGGACAGGTTGATTTTCAACATTCCGGTTTTCTATGGAGTTCATGCGGTCGCCACACTTTGAAATCTCAGCCCAATTGTCATCCTCGTTATTTTCGATTTTGTTATCTACGTTGCCATTGGTTGACTTTGCCTCAGCTTCAATTTACCTTTCTAGCTGCGGTGAAACTTGGCAGTTTTGCCTGGTTTAAGTTGAGGATTGTAGAGGAAAACTTGATCACCAGGTTGATACGGAGATACTTTGGCAAGCTTGTCGAAATATTCTTTCTATATTCTTTGTGCTGTATTCAAGTGTTCCCTTAACTCTCGAAAGGCGGATATCAGTTGATCTTTCAAGTTGGTCACGTAATCACTATGACTACACGTTGTTGGTGGTGATTCTCCGACCATAACATCCAAGGGTAGACGACTTTCTCGACCGAACATCAACGAGTAGGAAGTAGATCCAGTTGAGGCGTAAATGCTGCTTCGATACGCCATCATACAACCTGCGAGACGCTTTTGCCATGTTTCTGGGTCCTTCTCTGTTCCTCATCTCCAAATGCTCTTAACTGTTTTGTTAAGACTTTCCACTTGGCCATTTCCTGAGGAATAATAAACTATCGTTCTGGTCTTCTTTATCTACAGGAAGTCGCACATCTCCCGAAACAGTCCTGATTCAAAGTTGCAGCCTTGATGAATCCTATTAGTGCCACCATCTCCAGGCGGGTAACGCAGTAACTTCTCATAGGTGGTTGGAGGGCTCGACTGCCATAAACGATGACGCGCGCTGTTCCATCTGCTTGTCGCTGTCACAACACCGCACCAATACCTTGTGCCGTACTTGCATCTGTATCAATGATGAACTGACCACCAGCGTCAAAGTTAAGGCCCTGCTTTTGTCCCGAACTCAGGAATAAACCGTCTGTAGTAAGAAGCCAAACCCACGAAACTTCTGACTTCAGTAATATTTGTTGGTTTCGGCCACTCTTGCACTGCTTTTGTCTTTTCAGGGTCGGTCTGAGTACTGTCGGGCGACACGATGTGACCAAAATTTTTAACACAGCGTTGCAAGAAGGAGAACTTCGTTGGCTTCAACTTCAACTTGGCGGCCGTGAGCCTGTCGAAGACAGATTGGAGGCGTACAAGGTGATCTTCGCATGAGTTCGACCAGATAACTATGTTGTATAAATATACTAAGTCAATCCTTCCACGCCAAACTGCTGAGAACCAGTTTCATAAGCCTTTCAAATGTCCCGGGAGCGTTTGTTTAACCAAACGGCATACAGGTCCATTGGAACTGATCTTTGTATGTCAAAAATGCTATTTTCGGCCGATCTACTTTCTTCACCGGTACCTGTCAATACCCAGATGCCATGTCTAGACCACTGAGCGCTACCCAAACATTCCAGATCATCGGATCGTGGTTAAGGTTGTGCGTCTTTTACGGTAACAACATTCAACTGGTGATAGTCAACACAAAGGCGATAACTTTCGTCGTTTTTCGTGGTCAAAACCACGATACTGCTCAATGGACTGGTAGATGGTTCAGTCCTTCCCTGCTCGATTAACTCGTTTACTTGATTGTCCACTTTCTCTCGTTTAAACGGCGGGAGACGACGTGGCGATTGCTTGATAGACACGGCTGAATGAGTGTCAATTTCATGTTCAATTAGGTTTGTCTTCCTAAGGTCACCATTTTTAAGCACGAACAAATCTGCATTGCGATTCAGTAGTGCCTGAAAATAGCCCGCCTGTTCTTTTGTTAAGCGTAAAAATAGTTAACTCGAACTTTGGTTTTCCAGTGCATTGCTTCACCAAGTTGAGACGTACCGTCACTTAATTGAGTCGCGTTATAACTTCCATCATTTTCAAACAAGTTCACTGCCCCGCAATCTCTGTGGAGTGGAATAAATCGTCCAATAAGTCGTCCAATAAGTTGCCCAGGCTTGACAGTAACCGTTCTTTCATGTTTGCAAGACGTACGGAAGTGCTGCCATCCTTTGGTACAACAAGTCATTGCGCCGTCCAAAGTATTGCTCTTACCGTATACACCTTCGGTAATTCCAGGAGAACAAAAGTTTTTGTAATAACCACGTTCCAGGGAGGAGCGTAACTTTCTCACTAGCAACGATTCGACAAACTCTTGGCAGCGATTTTTGGTAGTGAATTAGGGTTTTCCTTCCCACGAAACACAAAAGTGCCCACATCACAACGGACTTAACATCTATTAGCTCTGAAGAAATCGCAACCTAAGATACACACTGTGAAATGTCATTCGCGACCAAAACGGGGAATTGAAAGCGCAAGTTCCCTAGGCGTAAGTTAACATCGATTCTTCCTTTAACTGTCAAATGCTCTCCGTTTGCCACTTCAAGGGTTACGTCTACGTTTTCCAGTCTTCTCGGACGATACTGCCCGCTATTTTCCCCAGTTTTTTTACTGATTACACTTGTGGTTGCAGTCGTATCGAGAAGCATAGATGTAGGTCGATTATTGATATGACCGGAAACGTAGATTCCATTGCTAATGAAAGTATAAAGTGTCCGGTCGCTTTCGCTGATCTCGTCGTTGTTCGCCAAATTTTCTTTATGTGCTGGGGATGTGTGGTTTATTATACACGGACTGACTGACTCTTGGTAGCCCCTGCGACTCGTTTTCCCGCTGTTTTTGACGACAATTTCGGGAATAATGGCACCAACAGGAATAAAGTTTTACTTTGCTGAGATCACGCCCCCTCTCTGGTGGACATTGAAGGTGTTGTTTTGATTCACTTGATTTTCTAATGTTTCTAACCTCGAGGTCATTTTCAACAGTAGTTGCTTTAGCTCTTCCACGTCGAACCGCCTTTCACTTACTTGGCTGAGAGATACCTTATCCGGATTCGGTTTTGAGCTCCGCGAAGCCATTCGAGCGCTTTCAAGTTGGAAGGGTTTTCGGTTACTTTAGAAAAAATTGTCCCTTAGTCCTTTGCTGCAACGGACGCCGTCGAGGAAACAATCTTTAGCCGTCTCATTTTTAAACGTGTAATCAGCATTAGGGTAAGCGTTTCTGCCAATTACAGTAGATCAAATTATCTGCCTACGTTTCCACATCTTCATTGAGTTTTTGACATCGACTTCGTAACAACAAGTTGTAGTCGTACATCGTGTTTCCAGTCTTGAATCTCACCTTGAGAGCATTCAGAAACTCGTCGTAGGAAGACTCGTTAGGCAAGCGAAGCAACTGTACAGCGCGATATGTTTGTTGATCCAGAGAGTTCATCAAATAGGCTCTCTTCTTGGCGGTGTGAATATTTGCCAAAGCGGCATATTCCGTAAATTGAGCCAGGCAGGTTATAAAATTTTGTACTATCGAGAACGGCTTTGGCGGTCGTGCCACACTTCGACGCAACGGAGCAAAGGAGTCTTGTTCTTGTTTAGATACGGAATGTCGAAAAGCTTCTATCATAGCATTTACCAATTCTCCAATCACCAAACTCTGTCTTTATTGTGGCGCAGACAAAGAACTTGACGGCTCACCTGACGCTTGGTCTTGAATTTCGCCACTCTGGTCGGTAGTGGAAGGTTCCTCAGACATTGCACTTTATGCTTGTTAATAGTTTGGTTTCGTTTAACCGCTGCTACCAGTTGTAACGTTTTAAAACCGTTTAATTGACTATTCAAACTCACCATAAGGACACACCTTGTCTCGATAACAACAGCTCTTAGGCTCTCTAATCTCCGGGAAAAGCGCGCCAGTAGTATCACATTACAAGTTAGCAACTAACTTACACTCTTACACATGCGAAAAACCAAAAAGGAAATCACTACCGAGACATGGTTTGGGTATCTATTAAATAAGTTATATAAATTAAGCCAAATTTAACTCTATTTTCTCCTCAAACGCTGATCCGTTTGAGATTCAATATCATACACACGAAACTTGGGTTTGATCTGATATCCCATAGCCAGAAATCCCATACAGTCAGCGGCTTGAACGGCGGGCGCGAAAATTTCGGTTTTTAGAACAAGGAGCATTCTTGCC
>JBAHVQ010000511.1:0-56098 GCA_036872915.1 Nanipora kamurai
AGCTCAGCTTGCCATACGAAACAAATTTGTAGTAAATCTTTATGTAGTAACCCAAGCTTACCTTGTCTGGCTAATATGATTCGCTCTACTCTGGTATTGAGCACTCTATTCGTATGATTTTTAAAAATCTCACTTATCATCTATCTATCTATCTATCTATCTATCTGTCTGTCTGTCTGTCTGTCTGTCTATCTATCTATCTATCGATCGATCTATATATATAAAACTTAAAAAAAACCCAAAATACTAAACTTTGACTATATGTTTCGGAGACCAGTCCGAAACGGTTTTTTTTTTTTTATTTTAGTTTACCTAATGGTAAGCCATCACATCCCAGAAGGTAAAACGCATCACATCATCAAACGGGATTTGGGATATATCACAGCGCTTGTATATATCGATAAATTTTTGGTTATAAATTTGATTATACCCAAAATTAATGGAGCTAGGTTGAATATAGAAGACATGCATGTAAAACAGAGTCAGTACAACCTGAATTCTATAAATTCTTTATTAATCCTCTCCGTATTAAGGACGTACTCAACTATTTTACTCTGGCTAATACCTGACGATTTTACTGGTCAAGGGGATAATCCCTGTCAGGGAAAAAGTTAAATGTCAAAATGTCTATTTTTAACTTCTTTATTAGAAGTAGAAACCCCAAGTACTTTAGTCAGAATTAGACGTAGGATGTTTGGGTACGAAATCCAAATTGCTTATTCTCCAAAAGATTATTTAAACTGGGCGGGTGGGGTCATAATAATGCACGACGCAACTAAAAACTACCGTGGAAACCATTGGATTTTATTTATATACAAAAAAGTATGCTTTTTTTAGAAAGACAAGCGTGGTTTGCGTGGCTTTAACTATGCAAAATTGCAATAACAAAGCAAGAGCGTGGTATTTGTGCACAGCTGGAATATATAACTGTTGCAAGTAAGGAAAGGTTTTCCAAAAAACTTTTAACCTTTACATATGTTAAAAGTATTTACTAACGTCTTCTAATTCTTTAACATACAGAATAGCGATTAAGAATTGATATAATTAATTGAAACTACTTTATTCTGGATTTCTGCAGTATATTCCCCACAGAAGGACAATCATATCACAAATTGATATCATCGCTCTCATTTTCCTATACAGAAAAAATTTCTAGTCCATCAATCACAAGTATCACTGTTTTTGCAAAAGTCCTTGGGATCAAAAACAGTAATTATGCTGCGATGAAATTTAGATTTCCTCGATAGTGCCCGAAAACATGGGTCTGCGACGTTGCTAACGCTGTACGATAACTCTGGCAAGTTTTAAAAACAAGCTCGTTCTTTTGAGATGCATCTTCCGTGGTAACGATATGTCAGTTCGTAAAATTTGAAGAACCACAGCCAGGATTAAACGTGATTTATTTTAAAAGAACGTTCTCTAACGAAAAGTGTAAATTTTTTACAAGCTTTCTGCCAGGCTACAGCCAAAAGCTTGTGAAAACATTTTACGATTTTGGTCAGAGAACGTCCTTTTTAAATAAATATGTAAGTTATTTCTGTTCCAACGGGCATTCTTCAGTGCATTTTTCAATATTAAAGGAGAAAAAAGACGAATTTTTAAATCCTTGGAACTTTATGTGGGACACGTAATAATCTATATGAAGACAACCATTTATTACTCCATTTAAATTAATAAACTCTGTGTTATCATACCAAGTGACTCAGGATTTCATCAGCCAAATGAAAAAAGATAGTCTGAAAGTGGAGAATGAATGACGTGGTTGATTATTAATATACTGCTTATGCAACGAATCTTTTCGTCCAAATAACAAAAATGTTTGAAATAGCATGAAATATTGACCGTAACTAGGTCGTACATAGACTTGCTAAAAAGTTCTTTTATAATATGTTCTCTTTCAATATGTTCTTTGTTTACTCTGGTCTCTTTATGAATGAACTACTCAAAAATAAAGTGCTTCCTCCATATAAGGATAAAGACAGCTATCACTATACAGTGACGCTCTTTATGTGCTGTAATTAAGAACATCCTCAAGAAACTATATAAAGTGACTTAACCGGCGTATTATCGTCCAGACCTACAACTGCTAAAACAGCAAACGTTTCCAGCGTAAGGTGTCTCACCAAGTTAAAAAAAAATGAGTTCATTTTTCGCACTGTTGGCATTGGTTTTTATGGTTTCCTTTTATCCGGCAGAAGGTAACTTATTAACAGTCAACCTTTTCGAAAGCCTTCTAACAATTTACACTGGTTGGGCATTTTCACCTCAATTTTCCACTGCTGATATATGTCTGAAAGAATTTCTTGTACTATGCCGAGGAGGGGGTAGAAGTCTTACAGTGTTTTAAACTTTGTCAGATTCGTTGTTTATAGCGTTCACTACAAGAATTTGTTTTACTTTTTCCACAGAATAGCTACGTCTGTTAATGTTCGACTGTATAAACCTTGCCATTTGTTTAGTTTTTAGCTACTATAGCAATGATTCAGGTTTCAGGGCGGCTGTGTTTCGGGATGTCAAAGAAATTGAAAGACGTGTAGATAAGTCCCAAGTTACAAACAGCATGAGGTACTTCGGTATATTTATAAGCTGTCACATTTTTTTCTTCAAGGAGGTTGGATAAAACTCAATGACGATCCTGTGTGTATTGGAGCTAAGGATGAACAATTTGGAAAGATTATCTTCAACGATTCTTGTATTACCACGGAAGCTATGTTTGCATCATTCAAACTGAGACATCGTAGTGGTATGATTCGATGCACTGCCCCCGATTCAGCCAACTCGAAATGGGGCTGTAATACTAGTGGTTTGGAATGTGCTTTGGGAATTGTTATGACGGACGAGGCTAACAACAATGTTATTTTCCCGAAGAAACGGCTTGTAGAGTTCAAAGGCAATACATGTTTTTACGAAATTCCTGGCTTTGATGGTCAATCCGATTTTATCAAATGGAGTGACTTTGCCAGTCCATTATGTATCCTACCAGGACAAGAACTACGACTATGGTATGCTGAAGATCTTAAGAATTCTACCGAGGTTGATAACTTCGGTGAAACATGCGTTGATGTCTTTGGATATGTCACTTTAGTTCATCACTGAGATGCATCAAACTGATGACGTTTGTCTGCAATTGTCATAGACTGAAAAAATAGCGCGGCTAGTCATCTACGCGGATGAATGCAAGGAAATCTAATATTTTTTAAAATTTTGTTTCCAAAATACTTCAGCAGCTTATCCTACGTTTATTGCACTCAATTATTTGCTTTATATACAATTGTAAACTCTCACAAGACAACTAGTAAGTATAAATAGAAAAAAATAGAATAAAAACAGAAAATGAAGAGGTCTATTGTAATGATGATGTAACAATGATCAGTAAAAAAATTAAGAGAGCCCTCTTGAAAAGAATTAAGTCGATATACAAATCTATACAAGTGATGTAATCAAGCGAATTTTGCATCTACACCAGACGCGAGCTACTTATATTTTAACGCCTTTTCTCATCACACATTAGACCTGAAAGTCATTCTAAACGAAGAACTCCATATGACGACGAAACAGCTGTGGACACACGACATTAAAGAACAAAAGTACCAGGCGCATTCCATGATATAGAGCGTGAATTGACTTTAGATGCACAGTGATTTAAGCGCTACTTTCTTATGTGTGCATATTAGCAACTGGAACACCTTTCTACGTTAGTTGACTCTATGGACACCAAACTTAAAAGCGGATGACTATTATTATGGTCCTTCTTTTACCTCACGTTTGTTGAAGTTAACATGTGTTCAGAACTCGTGTCTGGCTTTATCTTATTTCTCCTTTCTTTCATAAATTAGCAGTTAGCGAACTTACCATAATATCCTATCATGCATGCGCTTTATGGAAACCAACTTTTGGTGATTTCGTCTGAAGATTTTCACTTGAACTGCTTGAAAGTGTTGCTATTTCAACGTTTTCAGTTGAACGTGGAATTTATTTCTTTGCGTGCAGTTGATGCTGTTCTAACGTGGTGGCGTGCGGAAATTCAACTGAAACTTTTTTGGAATTTTTCCCGAATTAGTGAGAGCAAAGTGAGAGCAATGTTCTCCACCAGTCTGAAAGAAACAACTCAGTTGTCCAGTGCGTGGTACAAATTGATTGATCAAACTAGTTAGTTGTTCGAAGACTGGACTATAGTTATTCGTTCCAAGCTCGGATTTACAAATTAAAACTTGAGTGGTGTGGTATTTAACCTGAAAGATGGTGCAGGCAATATTGCCATCGGAGTAGCCTACCGAGAGATGTGTCAATTTTTGCTAGTAGCCAGTTCTTTTTCACAACAACGTCAGTTAAGATACCCAAATACTCGCCACAGTTTGTCATTGTATGTTTGCTCGACCATCTTAAACCAGCTCAGCGATCGCGCGATACATCAGTATTGAAAACAAATCTAAAACTGACCTTTCGAACTAAGACCCATATGGGAAACTCATTTGTTTTTGTCCAGAAGAGGTATTCTGGGCAAAATTATCTTAAAATTTATCTTAAATTGTTTTCTTTACCATTCTGCTCCTTTTCTTAACATAATTAAAGATACCATGTTAGACTAAGTTTATTTGCCGCATTTTCAAAAAAAAGAAACTCACGAAAATTGTTCTTTATGTCTGTGATTGCTGGAAACAGTATAGAAGTCTCGATTTGTAAGATTAGGACTTTATGTTCCAGTCAAATTGAAGCTTTTACGTCCTAGGCGTTATGGTTTTTTGACGACCAGACAATTTTGTGTATACTACATAGTTTCTATTCTATAATCTTAAACCACCTGATTTAGGACGTATTTAGACATTGGCGAACTTGTACTTGAACAGAGCTGTACTACACCTCTCGTAGGGTGACTCGTATACAAGAGGATGATCAATCAAGGCTGTAAATAGTGACATATAACCGTACCTTAACTCTTAATTTCTAATGTATGGCCCACACTACATGTATCGTTAGGACGCCATTATTATAAAAACATACTGTGCAGTATTGCTTGTGAATAATTCAGGTGCTGCTAATGATGACGGAAGAAGATTCTCACGAAACCCGCCTAAACGTATAAACTCGCGGTTCTCGTCGTGATAAACACTTCAAAACTGGGAGTGGCCATGAACAAATCTGAAGCGAAAAGCTCAAACATTTAAGGGTAATGAGTTGCTTCGTGTATTTTTACGATTTAACGAGCGCATATCCTAGTTAAATCGAAAACAACAATTCCGTTTACTGTTTATTGACTTAATTTAGGGACGAGATTCTTCCATCGTTGCTACGTTTTGACATAACATGAACGTAACTGGTGGGCGGTGGTCAATCATACGTGCCGATAGGCCAAAGATATTCCTTTAATCATACGGTTAAATAAAGACGTCTTTACCACAGCATCAAGTTTAGGCAAAAAAATATTTTAGAAAAATCTTCTTGGCACTCAGTGAAAAAACGTTCTTTCACGAATCAAAAGAATTTTGTTTTACCATGATATTTAAATGTATATTTCTTGTATTCGACATATTTCAGTTGGTGAGGATACATAGACATAAGGACATATACTAGTTGGTTCAAATAATCCTTCCACATTCAGGTTTGAATAATATCTTGTCATTCATATATAGATATATTCATACATATATATATAGACAGATTAAATCATATAAATCAGTTAAATCAAATAAAAACGCCTTTTATTTATCAGCAATGGTCTGCACTGAAATACAAATTTTCTGTAAGTCTTAATTTATGTTTCTCACTTGAGACTGCGAAAAAAGTGTTAATAGTTGTGTTTTTTTTTTCAGGCAAAACAAGTGAAATTAAAATAGTCGGTACATAACATGAAAGATTGCCGCAAAATTATTCAGATAACGGGCATCATGTTTGTTATGTTTCTTCATATTCATGCTGGTGAGTATTTTTGTCTTCTTTAAGTGAATAACTTAGCATTCTATTCTTATCTTTAACAGTTTCATCTACCATATGATACAAACGGTCAAATTGTGCTTACTGCTGAAGTGATTCTTACTGTGTTATGCCTGTATAACTTCAACATATTTCGGCTGCAGTTAGCGTCAGATTTCAATGGAACTGGGTTATCAGTCATTGTTCAAACCGGTTAAAAAGATCTGTTGTAATTTTCTTTAGGGTCTAATTTGTTTTGTATAACTTGACACGTAGGCGAAGTTGTCCATATGTCCACTTCATGTGTCTCATAATAAAACCGTTTACTGTAATTCGGTCAATTCGGGGCCTAGTTAACATACATGTGTTTGGCTTAACAACAGAACTTTCCAACCAACTTATAAAATTAACGATAGCATTAATTCTCTTAGGTGAATGTAGCTTCTTTTTGTGATTGTGGTAAAAGAGTGTTTATAAGAGGTGCCACGTGAAAAATGCATTAGAACCATCGCGAGAATCCTAACCGAACCTAGACAGGAAGAAAATATAAAGTAAATTTGGTAATGGAGAAGTAATAGGATATAACTATCAAAGTGTCACCAGATATCATTAAAAAGTATTTTGACAAAAGGCAGTCTGTACCGCATCAATTAGATTCTGCTTAACAACGTAGCATTATTCCAAGTTGTTCGTCATCTGTCCGTCAACCAATCGATCGATATATTAATACAATCGTTCATTGATCCATTCACATTCACTCTCACATGAATCCATCCACTTATCCTGATATTCATTCTCTTGTATAATTTTTTCCATTTTCTCTCTGTTAGCGTGTTGGTTATTTCAACTTATTCGTTACTATGTCCCTCAACTCGCCTTTTGCCATCTTCCTTCTTTCCTTTGTCCAATTCAGTTTCCTTCGTCGCTTCAGTGGTTTTCTTCACCACTTCATTCCTTATTCTATGATAACATTTTGCATTTCTAGGTCAATGGATTAAACTTAATGACCGTCCAGTTTGTGTTGGTGCAAAAGGAGATCGGTTTGGTTCCGTGACATTTAACAATTCTTGTGTCCACGAACACGCCATGTTTTCTTCGTTTAAATTCAGGCACAGACAAGGTCGTGTCCGGTGTGTAAATGATCCAAGTGCTGATTCCAACTGGGGATGCACAACAACAACATTTGATGGTTGTCTCGCCATGTTGATAACAGACGAAGAGAATAATGTTCTTTTTCCAAAGAAAAGACTAACACAATTCAGAGATGTTTATAATTTGGACCTCTATTACGAGATTCCAACGTTTGATCAACATTCGAAAACGTTTGTTATCAGCGACTTTACGAATCCGTTGAACATAGAGCAAGGGAAAACAATTAGAGTGTGGTACGGTGAAGATCTGACCGAAAATCCATCATCTGCGGACAACCATGGTACTGTGTGTTTTGACCTTTATGCACACTTGGTCTTGCATGGCTATCAAACATGGTGAACTTTATCCAGTTAAGTCTGGTTCACACATGCCACACAAGCATAAGGACTAGATCAGCACGAAAACAAAGGATAACTTCTCCACTGAGAATTGCGAAGACAAAACAACAAGAATTGTTCTTGGATTATGCTTATGACGGTCTTTATTTCGCAGGCTTTACTTCATTCCTTTGTTTTCCTCTTGTACTGTCCTTATGCTTGTGTTTATGTTCACGTGTGGACCATGCCTAAGTCATCGGCCATCTAATTAAACTTCTAAAAATCATTAATAATTTATCAGGAAAATACAAAGGAAAGTCATAACCGTAACAGATCTACGAGAAAATCTGAATTTTTAAAGAATTTTTTTGAAAATGCTTTTCGTCAGTTTAAACATAGTTTACATCTTTGTATCGTACAAGTGGTATAGTAACACATAAAAATGTTATTTGACGTTATCCCGGAAATCAAATGACAAAATATGTGTATGATGACAAGTAAATACTAAGCAATATTCCTAACTGGAATATGGAATTGTTAGTATCCTCGTTCTCTGACTAAAATGATTTTTATTGCAAGCTTTCGACTTGTCAGTCCTACTTACCTAAGCGTCAGTCTAGACCGACACTTATAGCTTCGCTTAAAACACAGCTCACTAGCTATTCTATTGTTATAGCAGTCCATTATTTAAAATAAGGGACGGGTAGCAGTCAAATAATGGACGCTGTCCATTATTTTTTAGTAAACAACAAAATTTACATTGTTTTTTAGCTGTGTTTTAAGCAGTCTAAAAGCCTCAACCCAATCCATTATTTGAGAGAATGGACTGCACCTCGCCCTGCGGGCTCGGTGTAGTCCGTTCTCTCAAATAATGGATTGGGTTGAGGCTTTTATCCATTACATATATAAATAAGAACCACACTTGTCCCCTCATCTTTCGCCCGTTGAAGATTGTAAACTGACAGTCGAAAGCTTGCAATAAAAATCATTTTGGTCAGAGAACACCTAATCTTTGATTCTTAAGTATTCCTCATATACACAAAAACCAGTGGCATAGCTAGGGATTGTTAGCGGGGGGGAGTATTCTAAAATTCCGACCACTGGCCGTAGCTTTATGGGTGCGGCCAAGGACTCACGTGATTATTCCATATTTACCGGTTTTGACTCATTAAACAGGTTTATTATTCCTCATCAGTCCCTGTGACAAGTGAAAGTATAAGATGCTAAAATGCACCATCGTTGATAACAGTTACAAATAATATGAAAAGTAAAAACGTGTTTGTCACAGCAAAGTAATACTAACCAAAATAGCTTTTGTCTGCATATGTCTGAAATACAACTCGGACAAAATTTATTATTTGTGAAGAACAAGTTTGCCTCGTGTTCTTTTCAAAAAGCTACGTAAAGTGTTATTTTTAATCTGTAATAAAATATTTTGAATTAACTGTCGTTTTGCCCTCTTTTTGACACTTAATGTCCAGACGCTTTCACAGATCGGAGTTTTCCGATAAATGCCCCTTGAGATACGAGTGGTGGAAAGGCCACCCTCTCTAGATACACCACTAACAAAAACTCCGAATGAGGTTAACATTCTATTCATAACTGAGATATAGGAATAAAATATTGACCCTATTGGCAGTTATTTTACTGCTTTTGTGTAAAAACATAAAAACGGTAAAATAAATCAATAATAACTTTGGATCAATCATAAAAGTACTCAGTGGTTGCCGTAATTCCTCTTATATTAGACAATAATGATCTAAACAAATTTCATGAAGTTTATTTTAGTGCAATATTGTAATTTAATTATCTTCATTAGTTCGTAATGTATGATGGGTAGGTTACAAAATTTCGTAGTTGGCAGAGGAGGGCCTGGGCCCCACTCCCCCTTACTTTCACCTTTGTTTTCGTCGTCACTTAAGATCTCCAATGCAGCAACCTCGTTACTAAAGCCTGAGAACAGGGTTTGAAAGTGACTCAGGCTCGATAAAGACCTTAAGATCTACGAACGGCAATTTCTACAATGACGTGGTTTAAATTTCAACATTTAAAGAAACCATGGGTTGTTGCCAGCCGTGGTTGGTATCATTCACTTGTGCTACGACTTCTAATATGCTCCAATTCCTCTAAAACGACTGTAGTCTAGCTCGAATCAAACTCATTCTTAAGCAACAGCTTTTGTCCCTTCGCAACCTGAAGTCGTCCTGAAAATGTTCTGGTTGACGTTGGTGGAGAATACTCTGGAGATTTAAAATTATTTATTCCATTTATTTTGGATAAAATCTTTTTTGTGTTTGGTGGACGCCGTCGTAGAATTTGACGTCGTAGATCTAAAGATCCCTAATACCAGTTACCAAAGGCTGCAATCTTGCGGCAATCAAGATTTATCGAAGCCACGCCCATTCTTCTCGGGAAAATTTCTCAACTCCAAACATTTATGAACTTGTTACGCTCTGACAGTCACAGTGAGAGTACAGCAGTGACTTACCAAGAAAACAACACGGAGGCACGCAAACAAGCTACAATTTCAAAGTTTGGTGTTGGTTACCAGGGAAATGGTACCGTAACAGGATTACAGAGAGGACCAGTACTTTGGACACCAGAAACCAGCCACCGGAAGTAAATGTGCTTGAGTTGACGTCACAAGTACTTGTGGTTGGTTATAGTTCTATCTCCCTTTTCTTCTTTTCATGACAAGTTTTAAGCCATGTCTCAAGCATCGCCAACAATGAATCGTGGCATCGTGAAACAGGTTGGATAATCTTGAAGCGTAATTCTAAATAACGCCGTCTAAATCTTTAAGGTTCTGTGACGAAGCGTGTTCCGTGAACATTCTATTACAATGGTACGGGTTAACGTGACTAGTCGGTAACCAGACTTCACTATTTACTAGGTTCTCTCCGGAGACAATGTTATTATACGTGGCCAGCCTAGAGGAGGCCCTCCGCCTGAAAGACAGTTGGGTCTTTCCAACGTTACAGCACCGAAGATGTGTCGGAGACCAACGGTGGCCGTATCAACCGAAACCAAAGACGAGGTATATTTATATGCTACAACTCGCAACAGAAAACGAATGACTTTTTTTTATCAAAGTTGATGTGCATTAATTTTGTAACTTTGATAGGTCAAGTGGGGTAAAGGGGTTGTACTCAGTTTAAATGAATTCGTGACATTAACCTGAATAAATTCGCCATGAAATGAACAACAGCACAAACGTCGACCTCAAAGTCAACGTGTACCGTGATCAATAGTAATTAACCAATCAGCTTCAACAACGTATAGTTTAAAGTAATTTGAATCTTTCTCGGTTTAATGGTGATTTCAAGAGAGTTTTCTTCATTATTTTGTTATGATTTAAACTGGAGGAATATGAAAAGCATTATTCATGAATTTATAAAAAGAAATACTTAAAAGTAATCCTTGAGAAATCACATGGATAAGGGATGAATTTATGATTTATCAAAATATTAAAATTTACATAAGTTTGAAATAAATTGGTTGTTAAAATAGTCTTCTTTTAATAGCCATTTGCTTGGGAGAGTCGGGAGTTCTTGAGAAAGAAGTTAATTGGCAAGGAAGTTTTATTTTCTGTTGAATACAAGGCACCTGGCTCAGGGAAGGATTATGGATGTATTTACCTAAAAAATGGTAAGATACTAGAAGCAGAACTAGTATTGTTTTAACCCTTTAATGCTGAGGGCTAATCACTGTGACAAGTAAAATTGCATGGCATTAGCCAGACCAAAATACCCCAGAGTCAGCCAGAGTTTAATATTGAAGTAGCTCACCTATTTGAATAACAAAAGGAAATTTATTGTTGCTTGCTCTAAAATTGTTTCAAATGGCAAAGAAATAAGAAACTAATGTTGTAGTTTCAATGTTTTTGTCAGAAATGAGTGAGTTAGGATGTCCACCAGCTAAATGATGTATGGAAGTTCCAAGTGTACCCTGTGGTTGTTTAGGCCAGACTTATCTTATTTATTGTATGATGGATTCACTAACCTGTGATTTGCAAAGCCCTAGATTGGGGTCAAATTCCCAATCTTCAGAGTGGAGTGCATTCTTTTCCTTTTTTTTAAAATTATTTTGTGCACACGAAGTAATCAATAGAGAAGTAATCAATGCTATTTTTTCCGCTGCCAAAAATACTAAATCCTTTTTGAAGTGGAAACAAAATTGCTTCAAACTTTTCCAATGTCAAATAAACACATTAACACTGCTAAAGCTGGGCAAGATCATCTGCAGGCTAACCTGAGACACACAACTGTTGCACTTGCAAAAAAGTTGAAAGGTTGGTAGACTGCTGAATTTGTGATAAAGAATTGTAACATTCTGAGCTGTGGCCCTTCATCAGAAAGTGAAATGAGTTCCAGAACATGTTTCACTCTATACTTAATGCTAAACACAAAGTTTGTTCATGTGGGAGCTTAGTAAATATCAGACAATTTGTTTCACTCTCTGACAAAGGGCCATAGCTCGAAATGTTAGAATTCTTTGTCACAAATTCAGCAGTCCACCAACCTTTCAACCTTTTGTGTTGTTTTATACTGCCTAAGCAGCATCCCATTTTTCTATCATTGTCTGTTATATGTGCCAACGCAACTTGATGTTGGAGTAAGTTGTCAAGTCCCATATCTTCACTTTCAGGCTATTACATAGATGATCTTAATTACTGTACCTGTACTGTACTGTAGTGCTTAGTGACATGCTTGTTAGTGTAAAAAACCATGCTTACAGTACTCTACTTCACTTTGATCTTGGTCTAGACAGGTTATCTACAGTAAGTTCCAAGAACTCTGTGGTAACACATTAAAAAATTTTAATTAGAAAAAAACTATATTAATTTTGAAGGAGATCAGTTAGAGAATATTACTGAAGCCAGTGTGATGGAAGGTTTAGTTGAAGTGAAACGAGGAGGAATTAAAGCCAATGAGTAAGTTTTTCCTTTCATCGTATTGCAGTTTTTATACTGTTTAGATCTGAACAATGAAATCAGTAGCAAGTAGTGTTAATAAATAATATTCTACCCACAAATTTATGTATGATCAGCAAATTGTCATTAGAATGTCAAATTAAATTCAATCACAGCAGGGACAAAAATTAGATTTATAATTTATAATTATGTAAATTAATAGAAAACTGATATATAGGTAACTGCCTCTGTGTGGGACTGAAAGCCTAAAATTTAGACCACTACATGGATAGTATGTGTGCCATTTTTGGCTTCTTGTTGATTGACAATCAGCCTTTTAATAATAAGAGTCCACTGTTGGATAAAAATGAGTCGGTCAATGCAGTATAACCAGTTTCTAGTGGTTTTCTTTTAAAATTTTACAGTGAGCAATCAAAACTTATTGACCTAGAAGAAACTGCAAGAGCTGGTGAAAAGGGGAAATGGGCAAAGGATGCCAGTCAGGTATGTACAGTAATATACACATCAATTTTGCTGAAAACACTTAAATGTTTGACAAATTATTTCCTCAACCAAACCAGAAACCACTGTATTTTATTTTTATCTTTCTATCACTTCTCAATTTGTAAACTGTTTATAATTCTTCTTTTCATTAGCCTTAATACTTGCCCTGACAATGTTGCATGTAGTAACTAAACTAATTATTTGTAATTATTTGCTTTACTATTAAATCATGTTTCAAACTGTTAACTTCTGATGACTCTGAGTTTTCTGCTGGTCATTGATACTTATTTTACTTGTAAATTTCTACGTAGCATTTCTTTTATAATGATATTTTGATACTTGTCATTCTCATGTCATGGTAGTTGTACAGTACAGTAGGTTGAATCCTTCAAAAAGTATGTATAACTAAAGCACAAAGTAGAATTAGATTGACGATTTTAAATCTCCATCATTGAAGAATAGCACCTTCTCTCACACATACTCCTCTTTTAGCATGTTAGAAATATTACCTGGTCAATTGAAAATCCTAAGAACTTTGCAGATGCCAATCAGGGAAAAGAATTTGATGGTAATTACTATCAGTAAGCACAGTGGTTGATATGTGCAGTAGCTTCATTATGCATAAATAATTGTATGTATTTAAAGAAACATTTTGGGTTCCTGACTAAGATAAACTAAATGTCAACTAATGTTTTGAATAGTGTGTCCATTGCATGATTTTTTAGGGAATTGTGGACCAGCTAGTCTTTGGTGTTGTTGCATCATGTTCATGGATGGGGGAACTAAATTATGTACAGTACATACATGTATAATGTTGCTAACATGCTGATGTTGCTACATTTGACCATTATAGTGCTACTTTGATTATGAAAAATATAGTATTTTCAAAAAACTGCTGCTGGGTACTTTAGATTGCTGGTAGATAAAGGGGGAAAATGGTTCATGTGCCATGTGATTTGTATAGTGCTTGTGACTTAGTTGAGGTGGCATCTTCAGGGATTTAGTTTTTCCATAAAAGCATGGCTAAAATGATAACTATATAGGGAAGAACTCAGATTACTTGTGGAAACATTTCAAGCTACAATTTAACTACTGTAAGCCTGACCTTGACACTACTTCAAACATTTTATGTTATGATAATATTAAGACTTTTTCTTTACTGTATAATAATTATAATGGAAAGGGAATTTGAGGAGATCATATTAAAGTGCTGACTTGGTACAATTATGTGTAAAGGTCTGGTGAGTTTTGTTGTTTACTGAGAACCAAGTAGTTTATGTTTACCAAGGTAAGGGAAAGAAAGCATTTTATTGATGCATATAAGATTAAAAATATCAACTGCTTAGTGTCCTTGATCATAATAGACCTTCCTAGCAATTGATAATAAAACTCATGTAATGTGTCTACAGTAGTCTGTCCAAGTGTCTATGTGTACTGTATTTTTTACAGTTCTGTGGCAGCCATTCAAACTCTTAAATTTATTTGCATCTGATTGGGTTTTTTCAGCCATAATTGAGCATGTTCGTGATGGATGCACAGTTCGTGCTTTTCTACTTCCTGATTTTTATCATGTTACTGTAATGATGTCTGGAATTAAGGTATATGAGTAGAAACAAAGTTATGTACTGGTAGACATGCAGACACTATGGAAGTCTGTGTAGGTGTTACAGTATATTAAGGGCATTACTGAGATTCATACCATAGGCCTTCACTTGGTTGATTAAGCTAGAATACATTGCACTCTGAAATAAACTTTGAGAAATCAGTCATTCTGCTAGTTAATAACCAAACTTGGACTAAGACATGTTCATGACTGTTTATTATCTACAGAGTTTGCACTTGGTGTATGTCGTCCATGTACCTGTATTTTATGTACAAAAATTGTCCTTATGCCAACATTGTCGTAAATTTGCATCTTAATTTTTCAGACTCCAATGTTTAAACGTGAAGGAAATACAGAAATAGCTGAACCATATGCTCAGGAAGTACTGTAATACTTATATACAGTATGGTTTATCAAATACTTGTATTTATATTGCTCAATTGTATGTTTGTAAAATATTTAGGCCAGATTCTTCACTGAGTCCCGACTCTTACAAAAGGAAGTCAAAATAAGATTGGAAGGTAATGTACTGCACAGGTTTTTACTGTTTACTGTACAGTACTTTACCATAATTGAAACCAATGGCAGAGCAGTCTTGGCAGCTTGGTATACATATACTTTTAACATCAAAAGGGGAAGGTTTTTTCTCCATTAAATTACAGAAATCAATTCTGGGTGATTTTTTATTGCCATATTCCCTATAGAAAATACAGTCCCTTCATGTGCTTCTTTTGCTGGAAGTTCCAAATAGCCACACTCAACAATTTTCTGCTTGTTCATACATGTAGTAATATGTTTTAAACACTGTGACCTTGCAGTCAATGTGTTTTGACTAGGCATAATTACAGTGTACTGTACAAGAATGCATTTTGCTCAAGGTGAAATTTGTATCTGTTGTGTAGGGGTTTCTAATGCAAACTTTATTGGAACAGTTATTCACCCAGTAAGTATAAAACTTCACCTTGACAACTGTACCATATTATACCAGAGTGGGTTGTAAAAAGCTCTTCATCACGATTAACTCTGTTGCCGGGTGATTTTATACACGTATGTACCGTAGTTAAATAGTCCTACTCTGATCCTGATTGGCTAAAATTAAGGCTAAATCATGATTAATTCCTTGGTGCCAGATTGAATTACCAGTGACTGATGCAGACTTAAGTATTTTACTCTAGCTAATGCCAGACAATTTTACTTGTCAAAGGGAAAACCTTATGTCATCAAGGAGTTGAAGAAGATTCAAAACCTATCTCCTTAACTCCTTGGTGCCAGATTTAGTCACCAGTGACTGATGTAGAATGTTACCACTGCGAAGTAATGTGTAAAATTAATCAACTTCTTATACAACTGGTCACAATTCTTCACAATGCCATGGTTAGCTGTGCAGCAGTACTTCCTAATTTAGCTCGAATTATTGTTCTTTGTTTGATTTGAAACCTAAGGCTGGTAGTATTGCTGAACTGTTACTGCGAGAAGGCTTTGCAAGATGTGTTGACTGGAGTATGTCTGTACTAAGTGAAGGGCATGATCGATTGAGGAGTGCTGAACGGTAGGTACAGTATATGTAATTGAATTCATGCTTCATGCAGATATAAAGCTTGCTAAAAAGTTGCATACATGTAGTTTGGTAATAATTGCAGCTGTAATTGAACTGGACCTTTGAACACAGTGAATGCATAAACTTAAGTCTTACTAGCAGTTACCATTTGCAACAATTATGATCTTGTTTTTCCTTTTAAATGACATACTGCATTTGTTGGTGTTTCTGTCTAAAGGCATTCATTTGAGAAGTCATTTAAAAATTTTGGACTGTGCTTTATTGGATCTAAAACACTTGGTTTTCACTTTGTTTTTATCCAAATTAAAGCACTCCTACTGTACAGTAAAAGTATTTGTTATTTTAATAGTGCATATGGATAATTGTTATTTATACTGTATAAGTAAATTTTTACCAGACTAGGAAAACAGAAGAAGCAAAGAATATGGAAAGACTACAAGCCATCTGCACCAAGTGTAGCAATTGAGTATAAAGAATTTGCAGGAAAGGTAGCTGTGTTAGTCATTTTTTTAATTAATTTTAAAATAGAAACATGGAAATTCATAGTAAAACCTAAAATTAACTTGGGAAAAGTTGTATCAAAATTCTTCTGTATGGAATAATGTCCATACATTTTCCACAAAATATATTCATGAACTCATTTGTTATTGTTGACATTTTACTTGCAACATAGGTCATAGAGGTTGTAAATGCTGATGCTGTGGTAGTGAAAATGTCTGATGGGAACAACAGGAAATTATTTCTTTCAAGCTTGCGACCACCAAGGTATATGCATTGTATTTAAATGTCTAAGAAAAGTCTGTTAATAGCCACTTCTTCTACGCACACACAGAGCTACTCATCTGCTCTCCAAAACACTACTATACCAACACAGGTGTGATTAATGCCACAGTTGCTATCCTGTAGGTTTGTAGGGGCTAGTCCCACAGGCCAAAAGATTAGTAAGAATATACAATGTGTATAAAAACAAAAATGCTACCCTATAAAAATTAAAATGTTTATTCTCCAGAAATCGCTTGTTGTACAAAAGGTATTTTATTTCATTTATTATTTTATTTCAGATTGCCAACAAAAGAAGATGGGTCACAGGTTAGTTTTTCATAAACAAATAAATTAATCATTATCTTGTTAACACTTTCCTTTCTTATTTTCAGGAACAAAACTCTGGTAATAAACGCACAAGACCACTATATGACATACCATACATGTTTGAAGCTAGAGAGTTCTTGAGGAAAAAATTAATTGGAAAAAAAGTGAGACTCCAGTTTTTATTAGTTGTCTGCATGTAATTTAAGGGTACCATGATAAAATATGCCTTTATATTACTGTATGTTTCTTGTGTGCTACTATTATAAAACTACATTACAATTAATAATTATTTTAAGATAATTATACAGTATACTTGATGTATATTTCTACTAAAATAATACTGTCTAGAAAACTGAAAATATTAATTTTGATAAAGTTTGTTGGAATTAAATCTACTCTTTGATGGCCAGGGTTTGCCCCTTAATTAAGTAAAATACTCTGGTGTTACCCCTTGCTGCTTAATTGGTTGAGGTTAAATTTGCAAGTAAGGGACTTTGTTGTTTTTAACATTGTAAATACAAGTACAATAAGTCGAGAATTGTCTTTTAAGGTCAATGTTGTTGTGGACTATATCAAGCCCCCTAGTGATGGATATCCGGAGAAGACCTGTGCCACTATTACTATTGGAGCAATTAATGTGGCAGAGGCCTTAATAAGCAAAGGTTTGGCAACAGTTGTTCGACACAGACAAGATGACGACCAGAGATCATCTCATTATGATGAGCTGTTAAGTGCAGAAACAAGAGCAGCTAAGAATTGTAAAGGTATTCACAGTAAGAAAGAAGCTCCAACACATCGTATTTCAGAAATTGCCGGGGATGCTCCCAAAGCAAAACAATTTTTACCATTTTTACAAAGAGCTGGCCGTATAAATGGAATTGTAGAGTTTGTTGCTAGTGGTTCAAGAATGCGTGTTTATCTACCAAAGGAAACATGTCTCATAACATTACTTCTGGGAGGTATCCAGTGTCCAAAAATGCAAGCTACTGGAAATCAAGGAATCACAATCAAGGGAGAGCCATATGGAGAAGAGGCTTATGAATTCACAAAGGATCTTTGCTTGCAAAAAGATGTAAGATATATGGATTTTTGTTCATTACCTTGTTTCTTTTGATTTTGGAAAAGTTTATATCTTTGAGGATGTTGTTTGTATATTTAAGACACTGCAGTACAGTACAGTACAGTACAGTATGTCCAACAAACATAAATGTGAAAGAATGAAAATTTTCATTATTTTCAGGTTGACATTGAAGTAACCACCTGTGATCGAGCTGGAAATTTTATTGGTTGGCTATTTATTGATGAATCTAATCTATCATTGTCTTTAGTAAAGGTAAAATAATGCCATACTGTTGTTGAAAGATGTACATGTAAACCTTCTGCCTTTTGCTTCCTGGATGGGTCTTCCTTCTGGAAAAATCTTGTTTTCAGCTTCAGTCATCACTGGTATAACTTCTTTCAAAACTTAAACTTCATGAAGTTTTGGCATTAACTATTTGCTGCTTGGTTGCTCCTTCTTTTATGGAATGCTGGCTAACGCCATTTTTTTAATGTAATAAACTACATGTAGCTCATTTTCATCTTCAAAAAATTTGTGTACTGGTTGCCAGAATACATGTAGATTTCTCAATGACACTGGGCAGGAAAAGGTTTAAGCCATGAAATACAGTAACTTTGCTAACTTTATATTGTTGAATATTAACCAGCCTTCTCTCAGGAATACAATATTGCAGAATGGCACAGTGGTGTATAGGTTCAGGTTTATCTTTTTAGGAAGGTCTATCTAGTGTGCATTTCACAGCAGAAAGGAGTTCATTCTATAGCCAACTGGTGACTGCTGAAGAAAGTGCAAAAAGTTCAAAGCTAAACATCTGGGCCGATTATGAAGAACCCAAAGCAGTTGAAGTGCTTGACGACACCTCAGAGAGACAGTGTAAATACGAAAAGGTAACTTTTTGATCAGTAGATACTGAATATACTGTACCGATTGGTGTAGCTACAGTGTATTAACTTAGCACAGGATATTTTTTATCCAAACTCAAATTATTTCTTGACCATATAGTACATGTAGGTCTCCAATTGATGATTAAGAATAGTCTGGCATTGCCCAAAGAAAAATAACACAGGGATCACAAATGTCCAGTCAAAACTGTTAGTTCATGTAATTTTCCTTGATTTTAGGTAATGATAACAGAAGTAGAAACTCCTCTAAGTTTTTGGGCTCAGCATGCAGAAAGTGGTGCTGAAATCGAACAGATGATGGAGAGATTAAGATCCAGCCTAGCAGCAAACCCTCCAGTGCCAGGTTCATTCACTGCTCGTAGAGGAGACTTATGTGCAGCATTATTTCTTGATAATAATTGGTGAGTAACAGAAAAACTTAATTAAAACAAAACAGGTTAAAATGGAAAGAAGGATAGCAAGACAAAGTAAGGTTTGTTTCATGGAGTTGGAGGTTGATAATAGCATGTTTTCATTTCAAATGTTTTCATTTCAGGTATCGTGCTAAAGTTTTGAAAGTAACCTCTCCAAAAGAAATAAATGTATTATATATTGACTTTGGAAATGTAAGTATGAGCACCAAAGTCTCTCTCTTGGGTCAGTTTTGACTACATTTTTCCCCTGAAAGGCATCATGGGTAGCTGACATACATGTACAATACATGTAACTCCCCAAAAAGACCGCTGTGCACTGTGGCCCACAATGAAAAGGTGTTGATGTGTACCCTCGAGAATTGGAATGGATTACTTTCAGTGACATATGAAGGCTGTGTGTCCCCCAGTTATGTCCTGTCCACTAACCACTTTATGTACAACACACATACTGTAGGGTATGTGTATCATGTGGTGATCTCCCAATCAGTGAAGGTTAAAGAAATTTTGACTTTGTCCCCCCTTCTAGCAATCCTGATTTCACCCTGGTTCATAATTAATGGATTAAAGAAAGTTGGGACCTAGAGGGAAAGTGTGCTGTACCATATTATTGCACTGGTTGAAGTGTTAAATAACAAAGCCAATGCTTTTGTAAGACTGCATCAGTACAGTAACAATAATTATTCATAAAATGAATAAAGTGGCAGGAGATTTTGACGAACTGTCAGAGCATGAAGACAGAAGCAGCAGAGACAAAAACATTTGCATAATGTTAATTAAACTGTCAATTAGTCAAACTTCCTGTATTTTTTGTAAATACTTTTGTCATTATTTTTTTACAGATTGAAGTACTTCCTATTTCAAAATTAAGAGCATTACCTCGTGAATTTGTTAGGTAGGCATTTAACTTTTGGTAAGGACTGTTCTAACATCCATGATGAATGGATGTGGTACAAAGATGGTGTACAGTAAAGCATTTATCCAAAATCTACTGGTAATATTATTGTGAGGTGCAAAGAATAGTTTAATCTGATACTCTGTGCCATCTTTTGTGTACTGTACAGTAGTATATTCTAATTTTTCATTTGATTTCTTGTAGCTTGAAACCTCAAGCAGTAGAGTATAATCTGGCATTGATAAGAGAACCCAGTGATGTAAGTACAATGACATGTTTACAAGGGGTGTACACCAAATTTCAAATATCTGGTATTTGTTTTCATGCTTTTGTTTTAGGTTTGGGCTTGCTGAATATTTCCAATGTATTGATTGAACAGTGTGCAAATACAGTAATTTGTGAATAGGCAGATACTACTAGTGATAATTTGTAAAATGAGAGAGCAATGCTGATCAATTGTTGGAATTAACGAACATTTATTTTAACATACAGTACAATCTGTACAAGATAAAACCATGTTCTTTGTCTGGGTACTGTACTTCCGACATAATTATTCTGCAGTTCATGAAATATTAACCCAATGAGGGGCACCAGCACACTGTAGTATTTTACTGTGGCTAATGGCAGATTACTTTACTTATCACAGGGATGAGCCCTGGTTGTTAAATGGTCAACCAACAATCCTTCCTTATCCCAATCCCATACTAGTTCCCATTTAACCCTATACTATAGCAAGTCAAATCCTACAGCAGTCCATTATCATTATGGGTAACTTAGTATTTACATTACAGGAAGAAATGAAATACGATTTGACTGCAGCATTCCGGAATAAAACAGTGGTAAGATACTGTAATTATTACTGTAATACAGCTTTTCAGTGCTGATGGGTGTTTTAATTACCCGGTTTGTGTTTTTATAGAATAACATGTTTCTGTTGAATAAAGAGTATAAATTAAACAACCAGGTAATGGAGTGTCTTTTAACCTGTATATTGTCATTTGTACCCTGACTTAAATTTACCAAAATATCACTGTATTTATTAACATAGTTGTTGCATAATAACATTGTGTTATACAATACAGGTGTTGTCACCTGCATTTTTGATATTGCTGGTTTGTTTAGTGAGCTTAGTAGTAATAACAAGGTGCTCATATGTGGGATTGAAGTCAGATATTAACTTAATAATTTAGGATTTTGTTACTCTTACACATCCTGAAAGTAAAGAGGACATTGGCAAGAGTTTGGTTGCAGAAGGTCTTGCACTGACAGAACACAGACGTGAAAAACGATTTCAAAAAATTTTGATGGACTACTTTGGTGCTCAAGAGGCAGCCAAGAAAGATCGGGTATGTTTCAGATTTTGTGAGAAACTCATTTGGGGCTTCATCTAATTTCTGGTTTTGAGTTATGCATACATACATACATATATTCTACCTCTGTGACAAGGGTTTGATTCAGGCTCTGTTAAGTTTTGTGTTTAAATTACACATGGTTACTTGGACACATGGAACAAGAGTGCTTTCCAGTTTGATTGAGCCAAGCACCACGTTTATCTCAGTAAGGTAATGTTCACTTCTAGGGAGGACGGTTTTAAGTCAGGTTTGGAAGAGCCATCTGCTAGCTTTAATAAATAATTCAAAGTTGGCATGAAGATATTGCTTTCAACAGAAAATTTTAACTCCTGTACAACATCATTCATCTTAAATTAGAGTTACACTTATACTTAATTCAAACTTTGGAAATACAAAGTAATTGTTAAGGTGTCAGTATAACTGAAGTCCACCTATGTCGGTGTCAACCATCCCTAATTCTTAGATAACCATTACTTTGTAATGACGGAATGACAAAGATAAACCTATATTGAATGTTTGTTGTTCTTTCAGATTGTCTTGTTTTTATTTCTGATGTTTTGGGTATGTTACAAATAAAAGCAAAAGACAATCTGCTAGAACAACAAACAGATAATATAATGGAACCCAGAAACAAACCATTTATAAAGGTAAACCTACTTGACACATCAACTTTGTCCACACATTTGTCTTGTTTTCAGTTGAATATGTGGCGATATGGAGATATCACAGATGACGATGCAAAGGAATTTGGATATCCAACTAAATAGACAATGAATAAATGAATAAAAAAAACAATGCCCAATACATTTTAATGAAAAGTACCAGTAAAAAGTCTTAACTTATTTTTGTAATCATTAAAACATGGCTATTGGACTATAGACACTTATTGGAAAGGAAAATATATTAAAAGATGAAATGATAATAAAGTTGCTGGTACACTTGACAGGGTAATCTAATGTTTTCCGGCTACAGGCTCACTTTGTTTGGTATATACTTTATTTCTTCCCCTGCACAAGGAAATCAAGTGTATTTTTCAAATATCAATGTCAAAATTAGTCCAGGTTATGAATTACAAGCTCATTTACTTTCTACCAATACTCTTGATATGCCAAGTGAGCATTTTATAAATTGGTTCCACAATCATCAATAAAAAATTGTGTCAAGAGAAAAAACCCACTGTGTATGGATAAATGTTAAAAAATATTTAAGAAAAGGACGGGTCAGTGGTCGCTACCATAAGCAGAAAGACCAATAAATTATAATGCTGACACTATTCTTTACTCGAAGGTGATGCATCCAGGTACAAGCTGACTTGGTTTGGGAAATACTTTATTTCTTCCCCAAGATACCTTAGGTTGGTACTCTTTATACCTGTAGGTACCAGTCAGAAAGCATGATATGCTACAGTTATGGATATCTATTTAATTATTGTTCTTTATCACTTAAATGTTTATTGTACACCTAGTTTCTTCGTCTTACATGTATTTCAGCATTGGGGAGGCATTTCTGCCCAAATGTGACTGTTTAGAGTGACTTCATACACTTCACTTGCCCTTCCAGTATTCTACAGTCTACATGCTATATTGCCTGTAGAAATAACCAAAAAATGAGTTAAATTTTGTAGTTATCAGCGAATGGAATCACATTTATGCCAACGTAATTGGAATGAAATCTTTCAATTTGGTCCAGGAATTTTTTCGTATCCAAAGTTTTGTTTCCCCACAGTTTGGGGTCCAAGACTACCTCAGCGAGTCAGACAGACATTACATATTACTAGTTACTCACCGTAAAAGAAATCAGTCGTCAGTGACAGGAAACATCGCTCATTTCCAGTTGGTAAGCTGAACAACAGAACGTTTAAAGCATAAAGAACAGCGAATCTTGATTTTCCCGCCATGGCCGACACCAGAGCTATCTTTAAAAACACATCCGTCGCAAGTCCTCCAAATAATCGGACGAATTTTTTCCGACCCTCGAAATAGGTAAGGCCAGATTATCACACCGCATTTTTTCCGGTCATTAGAAATGATAAAATTCGAAAGCTTACACTTAGGTTTGTTTATCATTTGCTTTCATGGTCTCACATTGTTCTTTTTATCGCCTTGATAGAAGGCTCGACAATGCAAGCTCATTTAAAAAACGAGAAAAGGAAGCAATTGATAACTGTAGATTACATTTAGTGCATATATACAGTTCGAAACAGTTTACTTTCAAGGAACCACAACAGGCCTTTTACAGCTAGGTCAAAAACACTTTGCATAACAAAATCTGGAGAGCAAGTGAAATCCGGTACATTGTGTTTTCCTTTGTTCTGAGTTATTTTTAGCTAGCTGCAAACGACCTATTGGTAATCGCTTTACCACGGTCGGATGAGACAAAATTAAAGATATTGAAATGACGGGCTCAACGATTACGAACAAAGTAAATATCATATTTTTATTACAAATTATCAACATGGCACATTACTTCTCGTATTTCCTATTGTGGATTATATATGTGTATATTGGTCCTGTCCTCACGTGTGCGTTTCCGTATGGAAATTAGTAGTTTTAACCCGTTTTCACCAAAAACACCCGAGAATGTGGTTGACGAACGAATTTTCGCAAATCGGCGTTGGGTTATCTCAGACCACTGAACCGGCTTTATTTCAACTACACAGCCTTGTCGGTGTGAAGTTTGAAGGCTAACTCTAAAAAAGTTATTTATAAATAACGGACGGGAAAGATACGATAATTTTCATATGGACGCAAACGTTTTAATTGGTTAAATGGGAACTGACATAAACGGAGACGAGGCATGGAAACAAATTAACTATTACTCTGAAACGAGAGAATGTGACCGATAGTGCTTTATTTATGTGTTTATATATATCGTTTTATTTCGTGTTGCTCATTTAATTCGGTGCAGTACCACATGACCTGACATACAAAACAGATGTGAGATTTATGAAATTTGATTAAGATTTGTAAATTTTAAGAAAACTCTACAAGAATAAATGTTTTTTTAAACCTGGATTCAATGTTAAATCCATCAACTTTACCAGACATTTCAAAAGATGCCTTATGTTTGTTTGATCCTCACAAATAATTATGATGGACTTTAAATCGGGAAGAATAACGCTAACTCAGCGGAAATAATACAAACGGTAGCAATACAAGTTGCCTTACATCAAATCAGTTTGAATACTCGTTACAGCGAACCTTTCTACAAGAAGTCTAGAAATTTTCGAAGTGATGGATGAACGCCGCACCATCAGTTTTATTCAAATCTGCGCATGCGCTTTCCACGCTTCTCGTCATAGCTGGTGGACCGCAGCTGAAAACACCAATTTTAGATGCCTAGAGGAAAGGATAGTCGAACATCAATTTAGCAAAAGGAATACGGATGAGCGTATGGTTGCAGGAAAAAGGGACAATTTACACCACTGGGAGGCAAGAGGAGTGAAGTCCAGTTACTGAACTAGAGACGAGAGAGATCGATTAATGGAGAAAAATCAATGGTATCTCCCTACCTCTGGATGAATGGAGGTGCACAAAGACTCGAGGAAAGAGTGAAAGTCGGGCCGCCCAAAGTGTGTGATTGATCGCAATCCTGTGAACAAAGATTTCCCGGATATTCTCTGGAAATGACGCTCACAGATATACTGGAAAATAAAGAAGAAAGTGCAGTGTCAGTGAAATAATTTAAAACCAATTAACTGAATAAACATTACTTGCTGATAACTAATTACTTCATGATAAATGATAATTACTATTTAGTAATCACATAAAAGATACATATGTTATTCACAAGCTGAGAGGTCCGGATAAGAAAAATATTTTCTCCAGGTCTCAAAGCAGCCCGAGTCCGTAGGCTGAGGAATGCCATTTGACCAAGAGAAAAAATTTTCAATACTGAACGACCAAAACCGGTGAATAACAAATTGACGTTTTTGTTCTGCCCGCTATTTTACTTAGGTCGCTCTATCGTCCTGTATAGTGTAAATGTTCTAATTCTTGTCTCAACATAATAAGATTAAATAAATTAAATAAACGAGGTAAAACAAATGTTAACCAATAGCCGTTTTTAAAAAGAGTTAATAGAGACATTAAGATTGGCGTTTTTTCTCAACCGCAACTGCAAACGCCAAGATGACACGTGACCAGGCGCTTGCCGTTAGGTTTGCCGTCTGCGTTCACGTTTCAACGCCACGTTTAAAGTCTACAGAAGGTTTCTCTCCTGTCTTAAGAGCCATAATTTTTTATTTCTGGGCTCCATAGCAAATTTTCTTGGCAAATTTTAACTCTGCTTGAAGCGGTACGAGGTGGGATCAAAACAAATGTAGCGGCTTGCTCAGCTGATTTAAATGCATCTGAATCTTAACGTCCTAGAAACACACACCGCAAATGGCAAACGGCTTCAAACCGCGGTTAGCCGTTTGCGGTCAACGTAAATCTTAAGGTCTCTTAAGGTCTCTAATGGCAAAATTTTAATGGCGAAAAAATATTACTTTCGGACCGTGGTCAGCTATCGCAAAAAGCTCCCCGCTGCTACTGCCAATCAAATTAAAGAAATGCCCAATGGACCACCCGCTCACGTTTAGTAAAAAATACTGCTAAAACAAAATACTGGTAAAATAAAAGACTTACCAGCATTGTAGTCCGCAAATCAAACTTGTGATAAAACTGGGTGACAAAGATGTGAACACTGACAAGGTCATTGGCATCCTTCTCCTCCACCTCACGGATGATGTCTGTGAGCCACTCGAAATGCTTCTGTGTTCTTGTAACCCAGATGAAGTAAACCTGAGCAAATATTAACGATGAAGAAAAAAGTTTGAGGTAAGAAAGGTAAACAAAATGTGGTTACTTGAAATGGCTGGTTTATGTAAAAAATCCATGACCCAAAAATTGAAAATCTGTATTATCTAACAACTTATTACCGTTTTGTTAGAAAGAAACGGTTATAGGGTTGTCGACTGCCAAGAAACATTAGCGAGTAAATGATGTTTCGTCGAAATGAAAGACCCTTCGTCGGAGTAAAATGTTTCACTACGACGAAGGGCCTTCCCTTCCAACGTCAGTTACTCGTGAATGTTTTTCGTCAGTCAACCACCCTTTAACCGTTTCTGTTTGAGAAAGAACTGCCTACACATCACTCCGTTTATTATTACCATTCTTCTGGCCTGAGTTACACTCATTGAATGAGTGACTTAGCATTACACAATTTGTTAATTCAACAATTCACCAAAGAATCTCGATCATTATCTTTGGTCCAACACCTAGATGGCCGCCATACATTCGAATCTCCGAGGACCGAGTGAAAACGCTCTAGTTAGTTTTATTATTTGTTGAACACAAATTTAGTTCACGTGGGAGGTTGGTATATATATCAGACGACCAACGGATAGTTTTATGAATATAAAACACAGTAGTTGGCATGAGTGAGATTGGGCTAGCAGACAAAACGAGACGATATGGAAACGTTCGGATGAAGGTTAATATAACAAAATGTTCATCTATCGAACCAGTACAAACACGCACTAGCTGTCCATCTGAGTCTGGATACACGTCTGGGCATCACGAACATTTTTTAAGTTGACAAACGTTCCCAAGCCGTCTGTCATTAATCAAGTGGCCACCGAGTGCCAGACAGTTGTATTCAGTACCTTCTTGCAGGCAAACGTGGACTTCAATGATCCCTTGTGAGCGATGTCCTTCAAGATAGAGGCAAACGGTGTGACTCCAATACCACCTCCAACCAACACAGATACTTCATAACGATACCAATCTTGATGGCCTTCACCAAATGGACCATCAAGATACAGCTATGAAGAGAAAAACCCGAAATTGTAAATTACCATTTGCGAAAATAAATGGAAAGCATAAGAAAACATTTTTAAACATTCTTACATCGTTCTCTGACATTCGTACCTAACGGTCATGTAATTTACCTGGGGGTAAGCTTTCTGTTGTAAATTGGCTGGGTCATACACTTGTCGTAGATTGATGGTCCATGGTCCGACGGCGCGAATATGCAGACTAAGATTATCCTCATGAGGAGCTGAGGTAAGGGTGAAGGGGTGGTATTCTCCACCCCCCAAGCTCATGCAAGCGATACGACACCACTGACCAGATTTGTATTCAAAGTTGGTCGGACGTTTAAACTCCAGATAAGTTATATCTAAAATGAAAGACAAGATACACAGTGATGTTTCTTTAAAACAAAAGAAAAAGATTTGCCAGGCGGAAACGATAATCTTGTCAAGAATATAAGTAGAGTACGTGGAGTAGACTCAAATGTGTGGTTGTGAATGGCTCGTCTCCCCATACTATTCTGGAATTAATATTCTTGTAAAGGACACTGCAATGTCTGCGCAACATGTGAACCTAACCTGAACCATCATAGGGGTTTGTTTATATCGTGATTATAGAAAAAAAATGTTCTTGTAGATCATGAGATTGAACATATGGTATCGTCAAATATTATTCAGAAGTTAGCGTGGAAGGCCTGGGTGCCGCATTAATACCGACGGGTCAAAACCGTACAATTAAGAATGGCAGTACAGTCACTGGGTTATGTTGCATTGGCAGACCTTGAGGCGGTGAATCGATGTTGCGACTTGTAGTAACAAAACACTTAATTATTGCGGCAAATGTGTTTCTGCCATCATCTCGTCAGTTTAAACATGCACGCAATATTAAGGAAGGCGTTAGAAATGGTTCACTTTTTACGGTTCTGCACTTTTTTCTGTAATTTTGACGCCATGCTACAATATTTTGTTGAGGGCGTCGTGGTATAAATTTGTTTCCCAGACCACACCTATAACCTCTTGCTAAGTAATCAAAGAAAAAGCTTGGAAAACAGAGTGTCTTTACATCTTTCCCGATAATCTACAATTAAACGCTCGTGTTGAGATGCAATATTATGTTATATGCTTGGGATGGCCTTTTCCCACATAACAGACACGATGATTCCGTCACAGATAATTTTCTGCACAAAGTCCTTTCGAATACAAAAGCCATGAACACTTTTTGCCAACAGTTCACTTACCTGAAGGTAAAAGTTCTGCCTTTATCACAGCAATGTTGGCCTTCTTTCGGGACATGCTCACCAATTTGTCCAAAGCGAACAAAATACCAGGTCCCAAGAAAAAATAATGGAAAAATGGCCGCTGGACAAGGTTTCCACTTCCATGCAAGACCATAAGAAGATATAGTACGATGTAAAGTTGATGAGTGAGCCAGAAAGAGTTGAAAACATGACGTCTGGAGTACTGAGTGGCAAACACGTACATTATGGCAACAATCAACACCAGGAAGACTCCAGTTAGACCTAAAAAATAGAAATGGAGTATAAGTTACTCTAACTTCAAATTATGAAGTGCATTAAAATGACGGTATGATATTACATAAACTTACAGAAAAAATATCAGTCAAATGTAATGTCGTACAACATGTGCAATATTCAGGAACATCACCCTGAGACCTGCCTGTGAGATTATCAATGTATTTTTACTTACCTGTTATTGTTTCCCAACACCAGTAATGGAACTTGGGCAGCTCATGGGACCTAAAATGCAAAAGTCAAGCGATTACCAAATGATTATTTCAGAGAAATATTTCACTGAGACCTTGCCTTCATACCTGTGGAAATAGTTCCTGAAAAGGCATGTCAAGTCGTTGGAGGGTTGAGTAGCTATATGGTAGAAATTGATGGCATGTCCAATGGTATGCATGACTAGATAAGCATAGCAAAAATAAAACCAGATAAGTACAGCACAGTAAATACGAGCCTGGTTGTGAGAGGATATAATCATATTAAGATAAGACCACGAAAGCACATTAGAACTAAGGCAATTTTTTCCCATGAGCGATAAATTAATTAGGGGATGTGGCAAAAAATTAAATGTTGTAATTGTCTTTCACAGTCCACGTATTAAAAAAAACTAGGGCAGAATTAGAACTTCAACTTTTACACTTTGTCTTTACTTGCTTTGCGCAATTTCCTAACATACAGTTAATTCTGGGCAATTTTTTGTAGTATTCGCCATAATTCTGTCACACGGTGCACCACGTTTTTCCTTAGCAACATTTCTTGTCAGACTTCGGTTCACTATATTCTTCAATAACCAAGGAAATGAAACCTGTTACTAAGAATAATTCAAACCTCAGTTTGGTTTAGGAGAGATTCAAAGTATAGGGCAACGCAAAGCTAAGATATCAAACGCCTTAAACAGGTCATCAACGAGTTTTTGATAATCTTCATTCAGTAAACATAACACACGAGGTAATACACGATAATTCCCAGGAGAAAACGAAGAAATGAAGATTTTATCAATAGTTGTAAAAGGAATACAAAATTCTTTCAAACTCAAAACTACTAGCTTATTTATTAAAAAAAGATAGACACTAGCTTTAGTGTCCCAGTTCTGGGATAGAAATGTGAAGGACGCAAGTCAACAGGAAAATACCTTAAAGTCTTAAGTACTCTTCATGTTTCCATGAGGCACTTTTTCTTATTGAAATGACGTCATTCACGTTTCCATGACAGTACATAGATACTTAAGCAATGTTTATCCAGCTTAGACATGGAACACAAAGCCTCTGTGGAGATTAGGATACCTGTGAATACCAAAGCCCAGAATGCGATGTACTTATGACACAAGACCGATGAATCAAAAGGAACATAATGTCCCAGGAAGGTTTCTCTCAAAAACGTGATAAGGTTTCGACACATGGTAACCAACAGCGAGGAATACGTGAACATCATGGCGCTGGCGGCACCACGGGTCACAGTCACACCATATCCAGCAATACGACGTAGACCAGCGTGCTCACGTTCAATGGAGTAATCTGTAGTTGAAAAAAGTAGTGAGAGTTAGAACTCGAAGTGTCGTCCATCTTTACGTTTAGACTATTCAGTCTGGTTTGAGCGGTTAGACCGGTCAGTCTGCTAGGCCAGTTATTCTGGTCAGTTGACCGCACAAAGAAAGATGGTGAATAGTACATTAAACATAGTCCTTTCGTTAAGAATACTTATTTTCCTGAATTAGACAAAATCGTTTCAATTTTGTTTTAGTACGTTTTCACACCATCGTAGAAATCGTTTGGCTCTTTACCTTTCTCCAAATGTGCGTAAACAAAAGTATTGTTATGATTATTTAAAATTAATTTACTACGGTAGCCGTTCAGATGGTACCTTTATTTTTGAAAAGGGACCGTCTCTAACCTGTCACAAAAAAAACCAGTAGTGCAACTGCAAAAAGCTTTTAAAATGATGTTAAAATACATAATTATGAAACGATAAATTCACATTTAACCTATAATGATGGAGTCAACTGAAAAACTTGACTCAAGCAAGATTTGAACTCGCACCTTCGGGAATCCGGTCCGCCGCTCTACCTGTTGAGCTATCGAGCCTACAGGGATTGGAGGCGAATTATTATCCAACTTATGTGCACGAGATATTCTCGCGACAACTTAACGCTATCCACAAGGATGGATGTGCAGTGTTTCAATTTTCAATCACAAAATGTATAGCCTAAATAGTCGGCGATAGCTGTAAAAAAAATAACTAATTATTACGTAAATAACAATCGTTGCATTTATTGGATGTGATATCTGTCAGGTTTAAGTTTCTTGTTTGACCTTTAAACATGTTTACAGATTCAGCCATTTTAATAGATCTATGCAGCTTAGACCAAATGAAGGGACTCATATACCTTAAGCTATGTCTCCCATACGTGATGGTATTAAATCTAGGTAATGAAAAATCATCTACGCTCCTAAGGTTGTACTTATTCGTATTACAATTAAAGAGTTCTGGTATATTTGGTGGCACTAAGTTATTCTTAACTTTATTCATGAATATGGCTATGTCCTGAAGTCTACGATTACGTAAAGTTGGAAGTTCTGTCGTAATAAATAGCCCGTAACGCCCGCTTCTGCAGTCGCTCAACTTTTCTTTCATCTGACGAACGACAATGATGCCATACTATGTGACAACAGGTAACTTGTGGTAAAATGAAAGATTTATAACTTCTTAATTTAGCTCGGGTATATATATATATATATAGAGAGAGAGAGAGAGAGAGAGAGAGAGAGAGAGAGAGAGAGAGAGGGAGAGAGAGAGAGAGAGAGGCAGGGGAAGAGGGAAAGAGGGGGGGGAGAGAGAGAGAGAGAGAGAGAGAGAGAGAGAGAGAGAGAGAGAGAGAGAATGTAATTATTATATTCGTGTTCTTACTAATATTACGATTACTTACAGTACGATCGCTCAGCAAAAATGGCAAACAATACAAGTGTGTAAAGCACTGCGATAAAAATGTCGGCGATATGATTTGAAACGTATTTTTTCACAGCAATCCATTTCTTGAGCAAGACATTCTCGTAATCTTTTGTTTTCTTTGTTGTCACATTCACTCTGGCTGTAGGGTTTCGAGCTGGCGCCCTCGGCGAAGTACTAAAAAAACACGCACAAACAATGTTGATGTTTGAAAACAGAAGAGTTTGTCCACCCTTTGTTTTTCGCCTCCATACTTTCCAGAAATTCCATTTTTCAATTTCTCCTTCTCCGCTCCGTCTCATCATTTACCATTTTTTCATTCCTATTTCTTATCTCTGCAATCGATTCTATTTCCCTTCAGTGCCCATTTTTTCCCACCTTCACCCTCTTGCAGCCCAATTCTACCTGTACTTTCATTTCTATCGTCATTTCTACCCGCATCTCTATTTTCAATCGCCTACGTTCACATTCCTCACTACTTCGATCGTTGTATACAGTTACAGTGCCAATCTTCTCTTTACCATTCGTACTACACCACGTATCGTATTAAAATTGTCTGTTAACACCAAACATTTAACTTAACGCGATAAGCTGATGTTGTTCGCTGGTTGATTTAAAAGATTTAGTAACACTTATATTAATCTTTCGTGTAACTTGAAAACCGATACCACGCTTCTTTTGATTGCCTTCCCTTCTTGGCCCTGGACCTCCTCTGTCATCAATTTACCCTCTATTCCCTCTCCTACCCCTCCTTTCCTCTGTTTACTCCTATTCTTCGCTCTTAACAGCGGAAGCCACTTCTACTGTTGCAGTTGTTCATACCTCAGTGCTCGTATCACAGTTTTTCTTGCACGAGTTGGAGCGTTTTCTCTCCTCTTGTCTTTTCTATCTGCTGTGGCTCCCTTTGGAACTTCAACACCGGTACCTAGTGACACAAAAGAACGAATTTCTCTTTAGCCCAAACTGCTGAACGACTTCACAACTTTTCTTGTTACTCTAGGTATAACACAATGCTTGTGTGTTATTCACCATATTTACCTCATAATTAGTAGGTAAGAATTAATGGTTTAGAGTACCTGATAAGTTAAGCTGCGCATCTTCCAAATGTTCCTTGTACTCGGCCATTACCGCTTTGAAATCTTCAAATGTTAGTTCATTTCTACCTTGAAATCCGGCTTGGGAAAACATAGAATCCGTCAAAGAATCCAGTTGACTAGACTCTACATCTGCATTGACCAATTCCATGAAAGATCTGAACAAAAACAATTAGACTTAACATTTTTCTAAAGCCTCAAGAGTACAACCTATGACGACTAGTAGACGTTTGTCAAGCTCGTTCTATCAGAAAAACGATTTCTGAGCCCTAGACGGGAATCGAACCCGCAACCTTCCGATGGCCAGTGAAACGCTCTAATCATTGAGCTACCACGACTCAGATGGTGAGCTAGGGTGCAGGTTCGTCATATGTACTGCCTAAGTGGAAGTCACGATATGATAATAATGATGGAAATACTTAACACGAACTGAGTACAATCTACCCTATTATATCCTATACTATCCTAACATCCTACTTTTATCTGATCTCGTCCAACATTATATTCTGTTCTAACTAATCAAACCTATCCTATTTTATCCCCTCTTGTCCCTCTAATTACTTCATTCCGTTTCGATCAATTTCATTCTGGTCTAATTCTATTTTAACCTAGTTGGATCACATTCTGCCGAATCCCATCGTAAGCTGAGCCATCAAATGGCATTATCAGCACGGCATTATAAGCCATCACCTGTGCTATTATTATACTATAGTATGTTTTCCTGTACTGAATTATTTGGTCTTGATTAATCTATTGTCTCCTACAGTATGCCATACCATATCGCACCCTACCATGCCATTTGACTTCATACCATAGCGAATCGTTCCATATCGTACGATACCATAACATATCATACTGCACTATACCATATGGCATCATACCATACCATGCTATGCCATTTCCTACCATATCATACCATGTGATGCCATGCCATCTTTATCATTATACCATATTTGGTATAATATTGACAATATTTTATATATTACCACTCATTCTTTATACCCATATAACACTATTTCAATATCTACCTACTTGATCATTTGTTTGAATTCGTCTCGTCCCAGTTTTTGGTCTCCTGAGACATCATACATGTCAAAGAACAACCTCAATTTTTCGTCAGGTGTTCCTAGAAAGTAATTCAGTTAAAAACAAAATTAACCATGAAACGTAGAGTAATATTTGAGTAAAGGTTTCCAAGCAAAGTACCTTTAGCAAAGATGACGATGACATCAAGAAATTCTCGGAATGACAGATACCCGTTGCGATCTTTATCAACGAGATCAAACATTTGCTCAACAAACAGTGACTTTGGTTTCAACGATAGAGCTTCCGCAAACTCTGTTTTTGAAAGTTCACAGGAAAGAACTTCTTTTGCTTCTCCCATTCTTTCATTAAAATCTTGGTCCTGGTACTCAATGTCAAATGCCTAGAATTAAATGAGAAATTATACATATCATCAGTTACATATTACAATGATTTTTTACACATCTCAGAGCAACAACTCACATGAGCGAAGGCCACGCGGAAGAACTTCTCAAGCCGTTTCTGTCTATCTTCCTTCGTATGAGCGGATGATATCAGCATCTGGGTTTTCATAAAATTCTTGGTACATTTGATGTTCAGTTGATTCAGGAAGGCCTCAAAACTTTGTAGGAATTCTTGTCGCTGCTGTGTTGAATCAAATTTAACAATCTAAAGAAATAAACAAAGTATTTTTCTGAGTGAAGATGTAACTGAGACGCAGCAGGTAGATTATAGCAAATGAAATACAAAGATACATATGGGAAAAATTTAGAATTACACCCAAATTTCAATTATATCCCTCATTTACCGGCTCTTACAAATAGCCTGGAGCAACATTCTTCATTATCTCGTACATCACAGTGGCCTTTAGCCGATTCCTCCTGCTTTGAAAGTCACAACAACCGAGTGATGATAAAATAACGGTTGATCTGATCTCATAACCAGACCGGATAATAATGCGAGCTGCTCCATTTTGAACTTTCCACGGCTTATCGTTTGAAAACTGCACCACAGTTTCCGCATAGATTGTTTGGCAGATGGGTAGAAAGACTGGTTGATTGATCGCTTGAGACGTAGGTAGGGTAGGTATGAAGGAAGAGTGGGTGGGGAAGTAAGTAGGTAATGAGGTAGGTAGGTAAGTAACGAGGTAGGTAACGAGGTAGGTGACGAGGTAGGTGACGAGGTAGGTAGGTAGGTAGGTAGAAAAGAGAAGAAAAGAATAATTAAAGAGAGCAAAGGAGGCGAATGTAATGAAGAAGAGAACGGAGAAGTAAAAACAGAAAAAAAGACACAACGAAATCTTAAGGATCTAAGACGTGCAAAAGAAAGCAAGAAAACACAAAGAAGAACACAAAAGGCCTCTGATGAGAATTGAAATCATAAATTAATTACTAATGGTCGAATCCTTTCCTAAAGAACTACATTGCCAATTAAGAACATCGTACAAGTGACATGATGTTGGACAGAATATGCAACATCTTACCATATCATATTCTCTGTCCATTCGTGCGGACAATAGTGTTTGTTCTCGGTCGTTTTGAAGGAAGATGATGATCCATTCCATTCCTCTAAGATCAATAGTTCGTAATAATTGACCACGCTCTGACGATACACGGATAATTTTTCCCGGACCTAACTTTACTTTTACAGTTCTGTTTGGTAGATTTCGACGCCATTCAGCCGCTAAAATAGAAACCCGCTGATTAGTTTTGGCAAAAAACGGTTGCAAATCACGACGAATTTAAATATTAAGTTGGTATATAAAAGACGAAAGTTAAAACTAAGTACGTTTTACGTGCCTTAATAGTTTTAAGCCGGCGTAGTCATACACCAAATATTAAAGTTATTCGGTAAAACTGAAGCACACCTATCTGTATTGAACGGGATACCAGTGTCTGGCTAAATTGGGAGATCTTTTAATATTTAATATAATATTGACAATATTTTCCATGTGCTGTGTTTAAGATAAAATCATCTGCTCTGCCGTAATGGTCATCACAATTAATTTCGAGTAAATCGTAAGACTTTCAAGTCAACGAAAACAACATGGCCGGATTTGGGGGAGGTCGAATCAAAAACGGTTCAAGGGTTGTGTACCGCTAAAGAATACATAAACGAGAAACTGACGGAGTAAAACGTAAAATGGAATCAAACCTTAACGAGGTTCTGATATGGAGAGCAATCATGTGAATAACAACGACAAAATAAAAAGATTTATACTTTGGAAAGTCACTTGCGTTGAAAGTCATTTTGGGGGGAACTCAGACTGGGCAACTGCACATGCATGCCATCCCTCACCTTAAAAATCTATCAAGAAAAAATGTATTTCTTTTTTATTTTTGACTTATTAGGGAGAAATTTAGGGGTACAAATGTTTTTATATTTATGCCTTACGCACACTATCGATTTCAGATGGATTTTAATTCCGGGCAGGCTTAAAAGTGTTTGAGCAGCAACGCATTGTTACCCATTCTTGATGGTTCGCGATTTTTTGGTTAAAGTGCGTATCTAGCCCTTTCGTTTTGTTAGCAAAAAAAGTTTGCAAAACCGAGCAAATTTTGCTTCTCGTAATGCACAAACCGATAGCTCGTTTATGGAGTCAAGTTGTTAGGTCATTAAAGTGACACTTCCCTTTGTATGTTTTAGAGAGTGAAAAGGTTTGGGAAACTGCCGGAACTTAAGAATGCTTAAACTGACGTTTCGAGCGAAGGCCCTTCGTCGGAATGAAACGTAAAATGGAAAAAAAAAATAGGTGGTGTTTTTATATTGAGAAGAAATCATGACAAAAAGATGACCAATAGGATTTAAAAACCGAAAACAAACTAGCTAATGATATGTAAATGATGGATATTCCCTTGCTATTTTAAAAACGTCGATCAGTTAACCGAAAAGAGGGAGAACCCGGCGGAGGCCTCAAGGGAATGGTAACACGCAGAGGGTAATAAACAAAAGGTTAAAACAAAAGAAAAACGAAGGGAATAAGGGATACAAGCCAATGCTTTTTATGCTAGGAAAAAGTAATTATTAACTTGTGAGAAGGAAAATGCCATTATATTATTATAAATTTTTATATTAATTTTTATGTTTTAGAGATTCTGCCTGAACAACATCAAAACTGACTCGCCTTAAGTCTTTCCTATTAGCGAAAAGTTTTGTTTACTGCAAAGATTTGAGCGACAATAAAACCAGGTTAAGTAAGAAAGTGAAAAACAATTATCACTTTTCTCAATGGGATGAATATAGACTTTAAATCGCGGAGGATGACTTCGACTATGGCTATACCCGTAGATGGGGTAATCCTCTCACCGAAGAGTGAGGAAGTTAAGCAAAAATCATACATTATATTTATTATATGTTGTTTTTCTTACCAATAAACACGTTATCTCCTGGTCTGCTGCTGCGTTGGGTTTTTTTTCGCTGCATTTTTCTCTTTTCAGCTAGCATTTTTTGACGACGATGAGCAAAAAGAAACATTGTACCAACCACACCTGACGATCAGAATGAGATGTTAGACATGCCCATCAACAATTCGTTAATCAAGTTAAAGATGACGTCTCTTACCGACAACGAACACACCAACAAAAAGGAAGGTCAAGACGTAAGAAATTTCACTTCCTTCGAAATAGTCAAAAGTCATTTGGGGGGTACAGCTTTCCATTTCAGTTTGGTTGAGTGTGCCAAGATCGCAGGTCTTTGAAACTAACAATGACAAATAAAATCAATGAATTGGTATAAAAAATTTACCACATGTGACTAACTAAACGATTCGATAATAGACTCTTGCGTTCTAAAACTTGTTCCGATCACCACAGAAGCGCGCAATCAGTCAGGCAGAACACATTTCATAGAAATATCTGCTTGACAAATATTTTCTACCAAACCATATGCAACGATAAATTTCTTAGTCGTATCCTCGATTATACCAACATTCAATCCTTTAAAGTTTTGCATGGTGATAATTGATATACTATGTACAGTTTGTGGAACATCACGTTTTATTTTAATGCTGAGCTTTCGACTTGTTGACTCAGGACTTCATCAGAGCAATTGCCAACGGTCCGTTGGCTCACGTCAAATTTTTTTTCAAATTTTAGATTTCTAATAGTTGTTTCGTATTTATAACGTGAGCCAACGCACCGTTGGCAATTGCTCTGACGAAGTCCTGAGTCAACAGGTCGAAAGCTTAGCATTAAAATAAAACGTGGTGTTCCAAACAAACTATACATGGTATATACAAGCATTTCAAAAAAAAAGGGGGGATTTCTGGTAATATCTTACCAAAGAACACATCTTCATGTAGATCCTCTTCACTAATATTGGTGGTCATTAAAATAACATCTCGTAAAGTAATGTTTTTTATTTGGTCCACTTCTTCCGGTGTAAATAGCCTATAACGAAACAAAATTTAAGACCTATTAAAATGTTTAATATCACATGTTGCGCTATTTCTAACCGGGAGTACTTTGCCAAATCGATTTAAAATGTAAATGCGTCATTAATGCTTAAACTCTTAAATTTGGTAAATATTTAAAGACTTTAATAGAGAACTATGTCTTTAATACGGCATATTATCAATTTTAAAATTAAGAGACAAAGCAAAATATCGGAGACAGAGTTGAGAAAAGCGATTGTCGCACCATAAGTCCGGCAGATGACTTTCCTACATGGAATTAATCTTTATTCTGCTGGATTTTTTTTCTTAGCCTTTGTTTTAATAAGTATGCATTCTCCCTCACCCGTTTTCTGTGTTTTCAAACCAAAACCTGTCCCCATCTCTGATTCTTCGAAATTGATCTTCAATAATTGTCGAGAACAGCTCTCCGGGGCCAGAAGCACCCGTTTCCAGTAGTCCACCAACCCAAACATCAATGTTATTAATATCATTATCATATAAGTCCTTTAAAGTGTGGAATATCTACAACAAAAACATAATCAAAGTAGTGAAAAAATTAGGGTTGATAAGTTTAAAAAAAACTAGTTTAACTATGAGTTAACGGGAGAGTTGGAGCTTAGAATTCGACAAACAACATCTACACTCACGCCACTACATCATACTCATTTTATCAATATTTTTACTGCGTCGACCTCGTTTGGTAAATACTTTCCACTAGTGACAATACAGAAGAATACTTTCCTTATATATACCATAGATAGCTGTTACACACTTGAAGACAACTATTGATGGAAAAAGTGAGATTTAATTCCCAAGAATCATGATGTTTGCTGAGGAAAACATCGAAATTCGAGAGATTTAAGTCTCGTTGTTCGCGTCGAGATCAGTCATTAGGTGGTCTGCCTTGTGGCCCTGAACACATCTGAATAAGTTAAAATGTTGTTAATAAAATCAAAGGTTTCGACTGTACAGTCATTATCAGCATAAAATAACCGTGAAAGGCGTCCTAAATATATTCAGTTTTAGATTACTGTATTTCCAAGGGGGAAAGGTTACAATTCAAGTATTTGACTTGTTTATTGACGGTCGGGTTCTTATGTTTAATCAATAAACTTTCAACAATTTTTCGTTTGGTAGTATAAAATTCCACACGTAATTTTGTCCAAGTAAAGAAATTATCTGGATGTCGTTGCAGGTGTCGTGCTGGCTCAGAGTTAAGACGGATGTTCTCATTTTTTGTGATTCGTGTCTCTAAATCATGCACAGTTTCGCTAACATCCATCATAACTCTGAGCAAGCACGACATCTACAACAACACTCGGATCATATTTTTTTACTTGGACAAAATCACATGTGGAATTTTATATACTACCAAACGAAAAATTGTTGAAGGTTTATTGATTAAATATAAGAATCCTACACTCAATAAACAATTCAAATGTTTCAATTGTAACCTTTCCACTAGGGAATAACGTAAAACGGAATATATTTCAGCCCGCTGGACGGCTGTTTCGCTGTTATTTTATCCTGATGATGACTGCACAGTTGAAAACGTTTGATTTTATTAACAACATTTTAAAATTATTCCTGTGAGTACTTTTTATCACTTTAGTTACAATTTCGGCAATTATTTTCGTTTTTTCACGAAGATCTCAGACAAATACTTCCAAAAACCTAAGGCTATTAGTTTTGAAATTCAGCCCTGAGACATACTTTCCCTGCACAGAGGTCACGCTCGGTAGACAATTAATACTAAAGAAAGGGATCATATTTGTCTATGGTGGAATGTCATTGTTCTTTGCAGCTGTAGTGTGGGACGGCAATTTCACACGACCTTAGACGATTTCGAGATATTTCACACATTTTTCGCCGAAAAACTCACGTGATCAGGAATGTGCGACCGGTTTGCTTTGATGTCACTGAAATTCGTCTTAGTTTCTAGTCCATAATGGCGTCGGGCAGTATTGTAGTCAGGTAAACCATGATCTCTGCCTCGCTGGATATTTAACGCCATTAAGTCACGACGAGAGAAGTCAAGCGATCCAAATACAAAGCCTAATAAATGGGAAAGGAATATTTGCACAACAGCCTAAAGCTTGAACGCAAAACGTTTTAAGTAAAAACAATTAACTAATTAATGTATACATAGTATTTATACATATACATATTAAGTATAAGTAGATTAAGTAGGTTAGGTAATGTCAAGAATTAATCAGGCATGAAAGACCTATATAAAAATCCAAAACAATTACAAACATCAAACGACGGACGAAAGATGCACAGATACTACTACTACTAAAACTTTATTTAATCACGCTAGCCTCAACAACATAAGCTGATTTCAATGAGGGGCGTCACACTGAATGTATATACAAACAAGGTTTAAAAAATTTAGAAAGCATACAAGTTATATGCAACTACAACTACAGCAGTAGAGAAAGTAATAATGTTATCAGACTTAATTTTATGCCTGAACAGATGTGTGAACGGCGCACGAAAGACGTACATGCAATAAGCAAGTCACAAAATTATCACCCACAACCAACCATATACGAAGCTTAGGCCTTCACTGGGGCCCAGAGACATGCCCTCCCAAACCCAACCACCGCACAATACTACGCATCTCATTTGGCGCTGCCCGCCAAACGTGTCTACCCCCGTGACAATCCCTCGGTCGGGGAAATCTTGCAACTGCCACTGCAATCAATAACAAGTAACCGTATCACCTACTGCTTAATGTTGAATACGAACTTAGTTTATGTGGGAGCTTGGTAAATATCAGACGACTAGTGAACATTCGTCAAGCTCGTTCTCTCGGAAAAACGATTTTTAGGTTCTAGACGGGAATCGAACCCGCAACCTTTTGATGACCGCTTAGGCAGTACATATGACGAACCTACACCCTAGCTCACCATCTGAGTCGTGGTAGCTCAATGGTTAGAGCGTCTCACCGGTCACCAGAAGTTTGCGGGTTCGATTCCCGTCTAGAGACCAAAAATCGCTTTTCTGAGACAACGAGCTTGACGAACGTCCACTAGTCGTCTGGTATCACCTAATCCAAAACACTACGGGCAGTTGTTTTAGGTGCATATACTATCTCATTAATAATTTTTAGTAACTGTCTAAAGTTCAAATTATTGCATAGTCACAACCCAGTCTTACGCTTTCACATCTTTTGCTAATGAACATTAACTCTAAAATGAGTACCAAGTCGTAAATTTAAAACGTAAATATCAAAAATAACTAAAATTTTGACTCTCATTTTATTAGCTTCGCTAATGATAAAAACAAACGGTACAAAACCTCTCAAGTCTTCCGTGATTATATTGTCTTCTCGTTCTGCTACTTGGGCTGACATACCACGCAAAAATGCCTCAATATCATACGGATTACCGTTTTCGTCTTCCTCTTGTATAGGGATCTATGTCACAGTTCACATCATATTTAAATATTGAATTCATAAATGCTATTTAAACAAGTTTTTATCGTTTTTCTTGATTTTACCTGCGGATTCCAAAACGAGTTACAGGTTCTGACGCCGGATTTATTGACAGCTATATCACCCAATGCACTGGATCTCTTCGTGGTCTTTAGTAATGTACAGTTGGAGAGACTAAACAAAAAGAAACATTGATGGGATACTACCTAAAATAACGAAACTAGACATTACCTTGGTATTTGATTATGATGAAGCACAGGCTGCGTGAACTGTTGGTTAAACGTCCGTTCTGTACCGGGACACAGTCACTCAGCTTTGCCACGTGACTGTATACTCCTAGACAGAACGACCACTCATTTCGCAAATAGTGCTCATTCAAATAATTAATAATTCATAAGCGAAAAAACAAAAGAAATTTCTGTTTACTTATTAGCTTTAAATGTGGTGCAGGGTCGGCGTAATTTACATCCATCTTTTCCTTCGATTTACTTGGCTCAAATGCTTTACATTCCAAAAATTGTTGTAAACATAAACCTGCAGATGCATTCGTTGAATACGTAACTTATCGGGATAAGTATCTCATAGCCTCTTTTCCATCACAACAAGGAGAGGTTATAAAGACCAATAATTAAACAGTTAAAAGAATGATAAATCAGCTTACATTGTGACAGTAAGTCTTAAATAATCCTTTACACGTTCACCACCGTGTAAGCCTTAAATAAGCGAAGAACAAACAAAAAAGCACCCAATACCTTCTCATTACGCCAGGTGTCACCATCGTGTGTCCAAACCTCATTGCCGCTGACTGAAAGACGTGTGCTATACCAGGATGAACTGAAGGCGTGTATTCTGAAGATGAAAATTTTGGTTCAATAAAATAGGCATAAAAAAAGATTGTGGTCGTGCTATTCAAGAAATAAATGTCAGTGCAGGGTACATGTTTTGAGATTAATTGTTTCTTGACTTTGTGCTCAAGTGAAGGGGGCGGAGAGGAGAATTTTAAAACAACACAGATGTCCTGATACGGTTCATTTGAAATTACGGTCTCCTAATAAATACTGAAAATACGTACTGTAACCACTGCCAAAACCGGTAACGCTTTTTCCAAGGAATCTTGGTAGCCAGTCATAAAAGACGATTTTCTAAATAAACAATAATATCTTATCTCAGTATTACATTTTCATAATTCTTATTATCACCATCACCATAATCAACGCACGATTCTGATATAAGTCACCATCATGATCCCAACTTTTCAGTCGTTGGTTAGCTTAAGTAGAAGAATGAACTCGGGTAGAGAATAATGATGTTAGATGTCACTCCGAGTGACGAACCATACCGGACAAGTAGAGAAAACTCTACTTGGCCCGTCAGGGATTCAAACCCGCGACCTTCGGTTTAGTAGTCCGACGCTCTACCAACTGAGCTACAGATCTAGTTGGTTAGTCACTCGGAATAACATCTAACATCGTTATTCTCTACGCGAGTTCATTCCTCTACTGAAGCTATTTAAAGTCAGATAGGATTTAAATGTCCCGATATGGAAGAAACTAGTATATGTTTCAAGATATCAAGAGCCCAATTAAGATCATTTCGCGACCAGCTCCCAACTTGACCTGTAGCTCAGTTGGTAGAGCGTCGGATTAGTAAACCGAAGGTCGCGGGTTCGAATCCCTGCCTGGCCAAGTAGAGTTTTCTCTACTTATCCGTTATGGTTCGTCACTCGGAGCAACATCTGACATCATTATTAAGTCGTTATTATAGTCCAACAGCCATACCACATTTCCAGTACCAAATCCAGGAGTTGCAATAGCAATTAAGGAATGCTTTGGAAAAGAGAGCTCCATTACATGTGGAGGTAAAATTTCAAGATTTTAGAATTGTACCAATTGCCTGTCGAATTCATTCACATTTCAGAAACGACAACCTGTTAGCGTCACATGTTTTAGGACTTCTCTCATGATCTAGCCACTGACCTCTATATAACTGGACTGTGGATGAACCTCTGAAAAATGTCCGCAAAAGTCCGCCATCTTGGTATGTCATCATGAAGATCATGATCACCATTACCATCACGAAGATCATGATCACCATCACTATCATGAAGATCATGACCACTATCATCATCATGATGATGATATGATCAAGCGGATCATCAAGCGGATACGTAGGTACTCTGAAGGATCGGGGAGGAGTTAGAGGACGTCGTTAGTCATGTGATCTCATACCTGATGTGTCGCAATAACCCATTTTCTCGCTTCGTTGAATAATTTTTCATCATCCGTGATGTTTGTTTTTTGCTTTATTCTTTCAGCAAGGACGTTGTGATAACGAAACCACAGAATCCCGAAGGTTAACAGGAATGGATTCTCGTTTCCACGTGGATTGCCCAGCTCTAAAATATACCAAAAAATTATATAATTAACGGAAAAATTAATATAGAGAATTTCTTATCAAAACAAATTCCTCAAGGTTAAAGCAAACTAAAGTAGAAAGAATACTATGGAGGAGAGGACTGTTGAGACTGACGCGCATTGTCGTTGTGAATGAAAAGTTTGGTTTCAACTCTCCATTGTTACCACAAGCTCAAAAAACTGCACCAGAAGGCCACAAAAACTGTAAAACAGTGACACTCAATTCTGGAGTGGGCTAACAATTCTGTTGGGGTCAGTGGTCGCCGAGAAATTGAGAGAGCAACCAGTTTGTTGTTTGGGTTTCATTCACATCATGGTCAGTATTACAAAAACCGATGATCTGAGACAGCGAGTGAGAAATCAGACCACGATTCTCAGAACATTCGTGCGTTTTGAGATTGAAATTGACTACCAAATACCAGTCACTGTCTGACTAATAGTGAACAAACAGTAATTACAATTGTGCTTTATCTTTGGGTGGGGTCGCAATGACTTTGGGTCGTCATGGAAAAAAGGGTGAGAACTCCTAACGGAAGATAAAGTCGCAATTTCACACTATACCCCACGATAATACTTCCTTGTAGGTGTTATTCCGCCGCGAACCTCGCAAGAGAAATTTCTGCCTACGTAAGTGATCATACGGCCTTGTGTCTGCTTCTGAAGCAGTTTCCAGCTGACCTTGTTTCTTTATAACAATAGTTAAATGACTTACTGAAAAATCTCTTGGCATCCAGCAGTTTGTGATACGATGGTGGGGGCGGGTTAGCCATAGGTAGCCCAATATCGTTCTCTTCTGGCCAATTTCCTTTCTTGCTAGAGGCAAGTTTCCCGTCTTTAAAGCTTCTCAGTGCATCAGCCCAGGCCTTCGCCACCCCATACATCAGACCACCGTCAAGCCAAGGAGTAATTTCATTTAGCTTTGAAAAAAATAAATACATATCTTTCACACATTTTTCGAAAAATTATAACAAAACAGATAGTAAAATAGGAACTACTGCACGTTTATGAATATGACAGAGAGGTTAAGATTCTCGTTCCAGAACTCCGGCAAACGACACAGTTATTCCTATTTGTAGAGTTTCTTCTATTGAGATCTCCCGTTTCTGGCTATACAACATTCAAAAAGACTTTTACGTTCCTCAGCCATTTGTCGGCCGAAGTACGAACGTAAATCTTAAACTTCCAATAGCCTAGTTTCCAGTACACGCGCAAAAACGCACAATTTGTTCCACGCTGGTAAACAAGTTGTCACAACGTTTTTCCAACAAGCTGTCACCACGATGCGTTCACACTGGTTGTTCCAAGTTGTTAACAAGTCTGTAACAGGTTGTTGCAGACTTGCAATAAGACTGATGACTCCAACAGGCTTGTCAGAAGTTGTTCCAACAACTTGTTACTGTTACACTTAATGCTGGACCGAAAGTTTGTTCGTGTGGGAGCTTGGTAAATATCAGATGACTAGAGGACGTTCGTCAATCTCGTCCTCTCAGAAGAACGATTTCTGAGCCCCAGGTTCACCATCTGAGTCATGGTAGCTCAATGGTTAGAGCATCTCACGGGTCATCGGAAAGTTGTGGGTTCGATTCCCGTCTAGGCTCGTTTTTCCGAGAGAACGAGCTTGACGAACGTCCTCTAACTTCTAACTAATCAAGAGCCCATGAAAAACAAGGAATAAGCACCGCGCGCCAAAACCCGTAATCTTTCTGATCGGCGGTGAGATACTCTAATTAGGGAGCTTTAGCAAACTCAACGGGAACGTGAAAGACGGCGGCTTTCACACAACAGAATTACTTATCCGAAACAAAGACAATGAATACAGTTTAGTCCCCATAGTAATTACAACGGCATCCTCATTCTGCATACGTCAGTTGAAGCATTTTCACGATCTCATGACGACGGTAAATCTTGGAGCGGTGAAAGCTGCGAGTTGAGTTTAACATCTTCCCATAGAACAGAATCCATTTAGAAAGTTTCAAGCTCTTAAGGATCGAAAAACGAACGTTAAGTATGCAATAGGATGTCAACGATCCGCAGTTTCTGTTAAATTCTAAAACATTGGTTGGTCATTCCTCGCCATCGTCAGCCAACCTTGCTAAAGGTCTCTAATACTGAGCTACACGGACTCAGATAGTACAGCGACCAAGCGTATTTACTATCTCGAGGAGCATGCGCACTTAAAATATCTATACACCAAGCTACCACATGCCGAACAGCATGGTGCAATAGCGATGGCAAACGAAGATAGACAGAAGACACTCTTCAAAGTTTAAATGAAGACAAGGGGAGCAAGCCTACGAGCTATCGGCCTAAAAAAGTTTCGTGAGAATTAGATTCCCTAAATTTGAGAAAGTAAGCGTGATAATTAGCAATGAAAAAGTCTAGGGCATTCTCTTAATCTCTCCCAGTTGAGCTAAGTGGCCACTGACCTGCTGTCGAGGGTTGTTGGGAGAGTAACCAGTGCTCATGTCGTATCGAGTTCTCAGGAAAGGAATCTCCTTGGTATCATGGCGGTAAAGTTGATAACTATCAGGGATTTTGATGTTGAAATATTCTGGCGGGCAGCCTGGTCTTTGAGCGTCAAGAATTTCTTCCACAACTTGTTGGCCTACAAATGAAAATAGAGTATAGAAAAGCGATGAAAATGATTTAAATAAGTACAACAAAGAATGCCCCGAACGGATGCTGACGAACAAACAGACAAGAACACATACTGGGAAAATGTGAGGACATAAAAAACTTACCGAAAAATACAAGCAGGGCGTTTTTTTTCATTCCAGAGCCGTGACCAGTAGATCCATTCATGAGCTCTTTACTCAAGGTGAGGGGATTGGGACGAGTGTCCCCTGAAGGTTCGTAAACGCCATCACGGTAATGGGACGGTACTCTTCTCGTGAGAGGACTGTCTACAAGAAAGGAAAATAACAACCACACATGGATAATCATACGACCGTCATTTCATCCTGTCACTAAAAGGGAGTCCAGATAAATTACGAAAGAGTTTTGAAATTAATTATTGAGAATTTACGTTGCACGCTTCAGATATCATTTTATTGCAGGTGCCGCGACTTTTCTCTTTCTTACGCATGTGATCGACTGGACTCACCAAGTAACTTGGCACCAGTGATCCAGTACTTTCATTAGTGAAACCATTCGACTACATGCATCGGAATGAAAGAAATTGCAGCAAAAATCGCCAGTGTTCAGGGGACTTAACTCTTTGGCAACCATATCGTTCGTTTTTGAACAATTAGACTTTAGTATCTTACTCTTGCTAACGCCAGACGATTTTACTCGTCAAAGGGATGACCCTCAGTCACCAAAGCATTAATACTTAGTAGTAATACTTAGTAATACTTAGTCATAAGTGTAATTTTCTGTCTCAGACGACCTGGACAGACACAACTTGGATTTTTAACTCCTCAGTGACAGTGCGTTTTCTCTTTGACTAGAAAAGCCCAGTTTCCACCAGCGGAATTTTTCGCACGCCATTACCTTTTTCTTGTTCCTCATTGGCTCTCGGAAACCAAAGAGTCCTCAAGAGCCAATGAGGAACAACAAAATGGTAAGGCGCACGGAAAATTCCACTAGCGGAATTTTCCGCGTGCATTGCGTTCATATGCCAATAGCAGGAACAAAATTGTTAAATCTTAAGCCTGATTTCCACTTGCGGAATTTTTCGCGCGCATTTCCTGATTCTTCTTTCTCATTGGCTCTTGAGGACTCTTGGTTTCCGAGAGCCAATGGGAACAAGAAAAAGGTAGGGAGCGCGGAAAATTCCACTAGCGAAATTTTCCGCGTGCATTGCCTTTTTCTTGTTCCTCATTGGCTCTCAGAAACCAAAAAGTCAAGAGAAAAGTTCGTCTACGACTCTGAGAAAGGGTTAAGTATTGCCCCAAGTCGCTTACTTTATTTTTAGAATATAAGTTATTTAAAGACAGCCTCAGGGGAAAGGGGAATGGGCACTAGCCCTCGAACAGATTGAACTTTATACAATTTATTTGTATTAGTTACTCACTCATATATGAAGGTCTGACTTACCAACAGCTCCCCATTCTGGGTGAGCTCTGTTGTTGTACCAACCATCGTATCCTTCATATTCTATTTCTTCATCCTCGTGGCTTCTTTTTGATATTTTAGGAAAATTCTTATAGAAGTTTTGGGAAGCTTATGTAGCAATAATCATGAAGATGATATTAGTAATAATAATAATAGTGATAATAATAATGATAATAATAACAATAATAATAATAATGATGATGATCATAATCATACTACTACTACTACTACTGCTACTACTACTAATAATAATAATAATAATGACCATAAAATATGTTCATATTTTTTATGCTATGATTATTTAAGTGAACACTTTGTAATTTCCAATCAAACATCAAGTTTGTTTCTTCTTTATTGGTCTTTTGTTTATTGCTTTCTTATTTCTTTCCACCTTCTTTCTATTCCTCACTCACCTATTCATTTCCTTCTCTCCTTCTTCATCCCTATTGTATTTCACTCCTATTTTCCTCTCCTTTCCCAAGTTCCATTTTCTACCTTCTCTTTATTCGTGTGTTTATTGATTTGTTAATTTGTTTTATTCTTCGTTTCCTCGTTTCTTTCTCTCCTGTGCTCGTTTTTTCTTTCTCTCAGTCTACTTGCTGTATTTCTCATTCTCCCCCTCTAGTCAAAATTTCTTCACCTTCCTTTTCTCTTTCTTTCCTTTGGTGTCTTCCCATTCTTTCTCCGCACATTCTTTTCTTTTTCTATTTTCATCCCTACCCTTTGTCGTCCGCAGGTAAATTCGTAGGTATTTAAATATTCTAAGGTAGAAAACGTAACTTACAAGTTACTGACGATGTAGAGCTAATGGTAGAAGTTGCGCTAATCGTTGCCGTGTTAACGTTTTGAGTTGGAGTGGAAGTAACTGAAAAAAAACATATAATTCATATTTAGTACCACATCACCCTGCCACACCCACGCCCCCTCATCTCCCTTCCTCCTGTCTTATTAACTCACGCAAGTAATCCAAAAATTTTAATCACCAAAAACAGGGCAGCTTCGTTGGTGGTGTTGATTATTATTGAACTTTACATCGGTTTTTATAAACTTGCGCAATGGAACTCGTGGTGTGGCTCTTTGAATTTACTGAAAGACTACTGTGTTAAATTCTATTTCAGAATCATCCTCGGGGTAATATGAAAATGGTTAAATGTGAATTTATCGTTCCTACGGTGTTAAAATGATTTTAAATAAACAAATAGTCAAATAAAACCGAGACTTGTGACTCAACTGGGACCTGGAAGGTCAAGACCTCTACTTGGACTTGTGACTTCGTGATTCCATTACAAAACTATACACAGCGCACTAATAGCAAGCGAATATTAAAAATAGCACGAACTAACTTCCTCAAAAGAAACTTTTCGTACAGAAGATCTGTGTCCTGGAACAATCCAAGTAATGACAGTTCGAACCAGATAGAAACATAGTCTTTTATAAATTCAAAAAGTCATCAGGGAATTGAATTGATAGTTTTATGCCTAGATTAATGTAATTTTTAACGTAGATAACGTGGATAATATTTCAAAAGTAGGAAATATTCCATTGTTAGATTATATCATATTAACATACATCGATATATTGTAGCAGTAATAATTAGTACATATTTTAAATAGTTATATTATGTAATAGTTATAGTAACTGAGTAGTTAGTACCATTCGCATGGATTTGTGTATTTTTTTATCTAGCTTGCAATCGTAACTCTCACTATCGAAACTCGCGAGGTTTCTGGGGAATCACGCGCTCTCTCCTTCCAGGAAAGATGACAGGGCAAGGCATATTCGAAACCTGAGTACCACTCATCATTCTCGACACCTTGAATGGTCGACCCTGCCATCGCAAATTTCCGACATTTTAATGGTAAGTGTTTCGAATTCGGCTTTCCCCTGTTACCAATCTGCTGGGTGACCCTTAGATCTTTTCTAGTAAAATCGTTCCTTCCAAATTCGAATTCGACGAAAGTCTAAGGCTAGACGTCAATACTCAATGTTTTGACGTATACATTGATGAAGGGTTTCGAAACCGTTTAGCGACAAGAATGTCCGCGGAAGCCCACGCAATAAAAACGAGACTACGCATTCTTCTACATTGGGTTGCAATCCAGGACGTTTTCATTCGTAAATCTGGGATCGCGCTTGCTAGAAATTATAGCCCCGCATCATATTAGGATTGACTTTACCGCCAGCGTGAACGCCGCTGAGTAATAACATTACAATAATAATAACCGGAATTAATGTAGTCAAAATATTACAGTTTCACTTATTTTGTGTGGTTCTAAATCGAAATTTGAGTCTACTACTTCCTAACTTTCGGAGTTTGTTTTATGTAGTACTATCTAAAACAAGTTTTCTAACAAATTGTTTCCGAAGCTACACCTGGTAGCGCCATTTAAAAGAAGAGAACACCAGATGTAATGAACCCTGAAAACTAAATTTTGGCACTCCAGTCTTCCATTGGCCTATTATTGATGAGTTGTTTTAGTTATTATTATTTAAACAAGGTAGCCGCTCATTAGTTGGTTTTTCACTGTCGTGTGACACAAAATTTTAAAACGTAAGTTACGGAAGTTTCTACATGATTATCATTGTTACAATTACTGCAAATAACCACTAACAACTCATTACATTTAAACTTATGCCTGACTAATTACAAAATATATATATTTACAGAAAAAAATCATTGATTTGTTTAATTATATCAGTAAGTATCTTGTTCCAAAACACATGCAAAACTGTTTTGAGACTTCGTTCCAGATTTAGGAAAATATGGTATTAAATAATTGCTTCGCAAGTTACATAATTTATCTTACGCAATTTGGAACCACTCCCTTTACAACTTTGAGCAAAATTTGTTCGCATTTCTCAAAATTTGTCTTTATTGGCTTAAATATCCGTCTCTCAAACATATCAGAAGATCTGATAGAGTTCGAACTTTCTATCCTCCAGATGGCTTTTCTTTGCAATTTTAACAGTAGTTGATATAAAATTGGCAAGCATGAGTGAGTTATACATCGTTAATATCACATCTTGTGTCATATTCTTTTGCTTTTCTTAAGCAGGCTGATGCCTTTGGAAATCCTTTTACAGTGCTCTCCGTTATGTTTCGTTCATTTCAATTAACTCCTTCCTGTCCCTATAGGTCCTCAGTCACCTATGGAGACTTTAGTATTTTAACTCTGGCTAACGCCAGACGATTTTACTTGTCCAGGGGAAAGTCTTCGGACAGGAAAGAGTTAATCAATATTCCTAAACTAAACTTTCTTGTATTATGCTCTTTTGATATTTAGATCTCTAGCTTTTATTTCTGGATTCCATTCATCAAGCAACATTTCAGGCAATCGGATAATTATGTATTCGTTTTTTTTCTTCATTGAACGTTAATTCGTCGGCAAGAAGCCTTTAATGAACATTGTCTACGTTACTGTTTAATTAAATCTCCAGGTCAGTGCTCGACTGTCCTTAGGTCAGCGCTGGGCCGCTCGGGTTTAGGAGAGATACGGTATTTGATAAACCTAACCAACTAAATCAAGGTTATACCACAAGGAAAAAGGTATTATGACGACATGTCAACACCGAGATCTGGTAAACGGGAAGTTCACCGTAATCCTACACTGACAAAATTATAAACATCCGATCGCAGGGTCTGCGTTCTTATAACAGCCATCTGAATGGCACGAGGAGTAAAACAGAAGCGCCAATTATTCTCGGTCTTGGTCATAACTATTACTATTATCATTTCCCATCGAATCATACGATAAATTTCTGAGCTGTATTTCTTCTAAATACCCAGGTTTATTGGTGACTAATTGCACTCTCTGCTCTTGAAATATTAGGTGGTGATACGATATCAGTCTGCAACCAATCCCTCGAGATTCAAAGGACAAAGATATTTGCGCCATGTTGGATGAAATTATAATTGCAGATAAAGAAAAACCTTTGTTAAGTTCATCTAACATGGCGGCAATGACGTAACGTGCACACCATCTATTCGTGCGGATATCGAATGGATAAAAGTCCTCGTGGCAGGGAAGGGGTTAATGAATACCCAGAATGACTTTAAATCGGGCAATCTTTGGATTACGGGTATAAAATATCATTGCTGGGAACAGGAACATGAAATACGGAACTTGACAATATCTCATATTTTGCGAATTGTCAACGTTTATTCTTTTGCTTGGCGAGTAAACGTAGGAAAATCGAAGATGGTTCGTGTTGAAAGTTTCTAAAATTCTCACTTTCGCTTTCAAGATGAAAGCGTAAGTTGATATTTATGGAAAGAGAAAAAAAATGTCGTTAGCAGAATAAACAGTCCCACTTCATTCAGACAAATGCTGAAAGAGACTTAATCCCACGGGCAAAGAAAAGCTCTTTGGCGTCTTGTAAAGCGAAACTAAATTAAGGAGCTAAGGTGTTATTAGTCTGTTTCCGCATTCTTTCAAAATTGTTTACTATAAAGACTATAGATTCTTGAAGACAAGTTTCTGCACGAACGTATTTCCGAAACACCCACGCTAAAGAATCCCCCCCCCCTCTTTAGGTAAATTAGAATGATATTTCAACCTTTCGTAAGTACCTCGTTTCAAATTTATGAAGCCATCCAGGACTACAGAAATGCCCAATTTTTCCAAATTCAGGAAATTGTAATTTTAAATCATTGAGAGGAACATGAACCAGTGCAAATCATCTTCACGGTAAACTAATCCATGTCTATAAGATAATTTACACCAGTCGTGTTCGATTACCACATATAAGCACAATAGCTTCATGGGAGGCGAAGTGACAGCGGTTCTCCCAGACAAACCCATTTAAAGCACAATCCAAAGCTGGTGTCCCTTAAAGGATGCAATAGATAGAACTCTCTGTTAAACGAAGGTATGGTTCTATCTTCAAGTTAACGACTTTATTTACTACGTGAAGCTAAGCCCTTATTTCTTCAATCCAGGCATCTATTCTTCCATTTCAAACAACTAAATGCGGTATGAACATTCTAAATTACTCCATATATATGGCCGCAGTAAAGACCAAAGAAGCTGTAATAAAGAGTTGATCTCACAGCGAACCGGTACATTGTATCAATACATTGTAGATGTATAACTAGACCTAATCAGAAATCCTGCACACTTCTCCATGAAGAACACATAAATCTGATAGATATCCACTGATTTCTCAGAAGTAACGAAGCGAGCGTCGCAAATACGCTAAAATGTTCCACTGCGCGTGTGCTCTTGGTTCTATACTTTACATAAGTCACATTTCCAACCGAAAATCTTTATACTCAAACTATTTACGGCTACAAAAACATTTAGCTTCAATACTCACTGAATGCACTCTGAGCTGAGCAATCAGCCACCATAAAGGTAACCAGTAGCCACTTGACGATCGCTCTCGCCATATCTAAGATAAGAAATACTTAACTAAGCCTTTACGTATCGTTTTGATTTCGGTCCGACCAGAGCTGGGTGATCAAACAGCAACCAACAAGATCGTCTAGGATTGATCCCTTGTGTGTTGAGACGTCAGATATGGTATTGACGAAGTATTAAGTCGCACTTCTCAACCAATGGCACGCGACTATTTGTTTCTCTCGCCTGTTAGTTCCTGAAGGCTCGTAGTAGCACGTTCTCCACAATCTGTAAAGGAAACCTTCGCAGTCAGAAACTAATAAACTGGTAAGCTGTGTTTCGTAAATGGTGCCAGGTACCCAATCTCAAGTAGCATGAGCGGTAAATAAATTTACGGTAGCGTGGTTAAATTCTCTTGAACTCTGTGGGATATTTAGGCATGCTCGTGACGCAGGAACTACGCCTTCGAACACGTAAAGACTTAGCCCTTTTATTATCATCTGTTTGCAGGTAAAGTGTCGTTGGTTGAAGGGTGAAAAACAGCGATGAGTTCGTTCGAAGCGTTCCGTACGAAACCCTATCCTACTCACTATGGTCCCAATAAAACAGCAGTGACTGTTGATGTACTTGAAGCAGGACTTATACTGGCGTTTGTTTTGCTTGCTTTCTCTTTCCTGGTTGTCTTGCCTGGTTTCAAGCGCAAACAGGTATGTCACTTACACTTCATTCACTGTTCGAGAAACTGGTGTTTTACATACTTCTAGTTTGCACGGTGAAGGTACAACGTGGAAACGTGTAAGCTTAACTGGCGAGTATTTGAACGTTGTATATATTTCGGCAAGATATCGATTACGTCTTGCGATAAGACTGTGACTGCTTACTTCGAAAGCTACTCAATAACTAACACTTCACTAGAACTCGTGTGTCACTTTTACACCTAAATTTCTATGCTCAAGTTATCATATCAACCAAGAACTCTCGCAGTACAGAGTTAAACTTAAATCTTCCTACTCGACTGTTGTCACACCGCGGCAACGGAATATCCCTATTTCCGGCGAGAATGCTTGCATACAAAGAACAAAGCAAAAATGAAAGCAAACTGCTACTCATAGAGATTCACTGATATTGACAATTAATGGGAAACTGATTTTCCACCAGTTTCCTTTTCATAACGTTTTCGTCTTAATTATGACATCCAATATTAACAGTTACTGTCTCGAGTATGAAGATTAATAATTCCATCCAGAGATGCATGAATTATCTCCAGTATTTCACAAGTAAATTGAATACCATGAGTAAGTCTTCGGGGTCTTTTACATTATAGATCCTCCGGTAAAGGATCAACCAACGTGTACATGACTCCAGGGGGGGTGTTAAAAAGACATTCGAGCAAACGTACAATGTTAAGTTGTTATTACATTGTGCAATGACAACGTTTATGTGAACCTGCCACGCATTGCCAGTAAAGGTTCGAGTCAGTGAGTACACAGTGCAATGGTCGAGTTGAAAATTCATCGCGATCCTTAACCTTAAAGCCTTGAGTAATTTCCTTATTAATCTTATCAAATCTGTGGCTAGAAATTATAGTTTAGGACATCCGACAAATGCTATGAAGATACGCTGTCAGTGATGTGCTGTTGTAGAGCAAGGACGGTGTCTGGAAGACTTTGAGGACAAAGATTATTTATTCTCTGAAGATTTTTTTACTGAGAGGATACTTCGCCACCTATTATCTAACATGTCTTCAGCAAACACTTTTAAATATCATCGTGAACGGCTGTTATGGATTAAATGTAGCCAGAGCATGATTTCCAAGTAAACACGGAAGATGGTGCTAGGAATTCCGTCGGGGAGTCTACGTGTTCATTCGAACCAACCACTAAGTCTGTAATGAGGATTTAAGGGCAAAAATTATTAGAACGAAAGACAGACTCACTTGTTTGCCGCCAAGGCATACAACACTTCTTTCTCTAACAAAAAATTATTAAAACTGATGAAATAACTTTTCGTTGTTTGGTTAGCCACATTTGAAGCACTTTAATGTTTGCAAAGAATTTCGAGTATTTTCTTCGAAGAGAAAATTGCACAGCAGTCAACCTCGGCCAAACCAGTTTGAAAGAATTAGTTATCTTGAGCGGGATTTGAACTAAATCCTTCGCGTAACCAAACTGGGGCTCCAGTTATTGATCTATCAAGTCATTTGCATGTGTAACATGACCTTAGGAAGCACAGGGGCCAGGTGTGTAGAGCAGCTTTCAATGAACTCCCACGTTCAAAATGCAGGAAACAGCATTTCAGATTCTATTTCAGAATCATCCTCAGGGTAATATGAAACGTTATAAACTCATGAGACCATATTCTTTTGTTTTTCGTCGGTCATTAATTTCGTCATAATGACCTCCATTTTAAAACC
>JBAHVQ010000511.1:56198-74227 GCA_036872915.1 Nanipora kamurai
AACGTTGTATTTCTCCTCGTGTTCCCTACCGCGAATGGTGAATGCTCTACCTCCTGTCGACAAAAGGTAAGATTTTGTCAACGCAGTAGCTACACGCACGCATTGCGGGCCTATTTTTATTAATTACCATGAACCTAAATCAGAAATCGGCCCGATTAATCGCAGTATGTAAACGCACCCGAAGAGGGACAAGATTGGATTTCCCCTATTCTGGGAGAAACAGTTTTTACGATTTTTCCCCATTTTTTACATTTCCTTTCAAAAGACTCAGTAGAGTAACACAATTAATCACCCAGAATTCTGGTCTCTTCAGCTTTTCTGGGCGAGAGGTGTTCTTGGCAAGTAAAATTGTTTCATTAAGCCTAATTTCCACTAGGCGGAATTTTCCTTTTCCCTGTTTCTCATTGGCTCTCAGGAATTCTTAGGTTCTCAAGAGCCAATGAGAAACAAGAAAAAGCAGTGCGCGTGGAAAATTCCGCCTAGTGGAAACTAGGCCTTAGCCTTGGTAAAATTACAGAAGCCTTGGATACAAGTCGTTACCTGGCCTTTGGTTGTATACTGCGAATTCTGCTGATATCAGTCAGTCATGCTGCCTGTTGAACAAGGGGGAACTTGTGACCGTTTTGTATTTTATGAGATTTTTTTTAGTTAACGAGGACCACCACGATAAACTGAAACAGTCCCGTAATGAAGAGGAAAGTTCTGTAGACTTGCAGATGTAAGATAGGTCAATGATATTAATTTCCAAGGATCTCACTCAAAACTTACCCCCACAGCATTCTCTCCTTGAATTTCAACGAACTGGAAAATTCACAATTGCGAGATGTGGAGGGGGCAAGTCCCCCCAGTCCCCCGTGATCCCGCCACTGCAGAGTTTTAGTGGCTAGATGGTTAGAGCGTCTGGCTGACATTCAGAAGGTTAACAGATTCAAGTAACGTGTAGAGCTCAAGGTTTTTCTAAGTCGTAGGCTTGCCACTGTTTGTACAACCAGATACAGTCTAGTAAAGCGTTTAATAATATTAAAGTTCAATTTTTGAAAACAAACCAAAAGGAACATTCGATTTACTGATTTACGGATACCTAACAACGGCGGATCAATTGAAGAATACCTCCCCCCGTGGTATTGGGGTTAGTGTTATGCGTTCGGGTTAGGGTCAGGGTTAGCGGTTAGGGCTAGAGTACGCCCAGCAGTGCATGGGGGGCGTATTCTTCAATTGATCCACAACGGCTTGCAGTCCAGGAAGGTATTCCTGTCCCGTCCCTGATTTAAATATCATGAATAACCTCGGTCTTACATCTGAGTAGTTGTGGCTCAATGGTTAGAGTGTCTGGCTAACATTCGCTGAGATGCTGTTTTGAGTCCCATTAGAGTATTTCTGAGTTCCTGGCTTACGACATTGCGCGCGCCATGACAATTGATTTTGATTCTCTCCCCTTCTTCCATATCTATTTACAAAATATCGCCCTAATAGGTTCATTCAGGTCCGCATGCATATCGGTTTAATTCGAAGCCAGCTTCAGCTAAACTGGTACAAGATACCTGAAGGCCCATTTACACAGTACGATTATCACCAGGAGTATGTTTAAGGGAGGTTTCCCATTGTTTAGAAACTCCTAGCTTCCGCACAACACTTTGGCAGAGAATAGAAAATGACTTGGGTGGAACACGCCACGCGAGCGCCGCGGGGCCAGATGTACTGTGTTTGACAAGTCGAAGCTACGAGCTTACGGATCTCGAAAAGGACTTAAAACCGCATTCCTTGCCCAAAAACAGTAGTAAGAACCAGGCTTAAATCTCCCGTCGACGTTGAAATACGTGGCGTTTGAACACAGTCTTAGCCCATGGCCTAATGCTGCTCATATGGTGTTCTCATACATGACAGAAAATGGAAAACGACAAATGGCAGCAAATGTTAACGAAATAAAGCAATGCGGCAACTCTTCAGACCACTATCGCAAACTTTGCAGAACTTGAAAGGGGTGTGAATTAATGTAGTAGTAATTCAGGCAATAATAATTCGTAAGCTATCGATGAGATTCAATTAGCGCAGTTAAAAGTTATTGAGTTATAATTTTGAGTCTGATTTGAGAAAATATAGAAATAATTTGAAGAAATCCTAACAACCGTATTTTTTACCAAAAACATATCTTGCGCTACTCCAGGCCACGCGCGGAAGGAGAACGCGCACCCACGTGGGTACCCCGAAAGGTCTGCACGAACATCATGGCGGCAATAGTGAGACGATGTTCTAGGGCAAGTATCACAGGATTAAGAGTTTTTTTGTCTCGATCTCGGCCAGCATATCATGCTTCATTATCACCGCAGTTGGAACGGAATTTAAAGGTTCAATGGACGGTTGACTATAGTCCAAAGTATTTCTGTACAAACACACAGTCCATAGTTGACGGTGCCACTCACACTGAGAGTGGACACATTTTCGAGCCTAGTGATACAGAAAATTCTTCGACGACTGAAAGTAAGGATTCAGAATATAGTATTAGTTCGCCAAATGACTTACATCGAATATCTCAACGCCTTGGTTCAGTTAGGAATGAAGAAACACTAATTCAAGCTTTTGAAGTTATCAAGAATGCTGAAGGTACGCTATATAATTGATGATCCTTTTACTCATTCTGACAACAATATTGTCTGGTATGGACATGGAAACGATTTGCATAGTAGAAGGTGAAACAATTTAAACGTATACACTAGACTCTGTGCATGAATGGGTCAAATGGGACAAAATCTACTTTGCTGACTGGCTGATCATACATTGTGTGATATCCAGACAAAGGAATATCATACTTACTGTAACTAGATGGAAGGTTTTTGTTTTTGAGGCTTTATATTTGATTGAAATCCAGCAAGACAGACTTTGCACCATATGAAGAGATCATGCAAAGAGCCAATTGCAGTTGCATGGGAAGATGTTTCAAATCAGGGGGGCTGTCAATCAATCAACAAACTACAAAATAGGTGGTATGGTCCATACTCCATGACATGTACCATGCGGTGTTGGTGGCATGTTGGTGGTGCACATGTCTTTATCCTGTGATTGAGGTTAAAATGGTTGTATATACACACACATACTGGTATACATAATGTTTTATACAGTATATGTGTGTGTTTATATACATAAAAATATCAAAATTGGGCATGATCCTCAAGCTTGTTTACTCAGAAAAGTTATCTGAGCCTCTGACAGGAATTGAACTTGTAACCCTCTGATTGCCATTGATATGCTTTAACCATTAAGCTATATGGAATCAGATGGAAGAGCAAAAATATATATTTATATATAAATGAAATGGTCAACTTCAGTCTATATTTTGCATGAGACTATGTGGAACTCAGTTCTAGATCGGTCTTTATTCCATGTTCTTTATTGTACTGTATCCTGCAGACAGATATTGACAGAGTGGTAATTTACATGTATCACACAAGCCAATATAAAAAATGTTATACTCTGATATTAGCCTGCAGTAAGTAAAATAATTAAGTAAACCTGTTGTGGGTCCAGGGTGTACTCTTCTTGTATTTTTCTCTGGTTAATGCCAGACAATTTTCTTTGTCAAAGGGATGAGCCCTCCCCATTAAAGGGTTCAAGTCTTATGCAGACAGGAAAGATTTCATCAAAGTTTAGCTCATTCTCTTAAAGATGCCTGACCTTACATGAGCAAAATTATGTGATGTTAGCCATTAGTAAAATGATGTCTCATTCAAGTGGGAAGGGCTTTCCATTCAAAAACTTTATATGACTTAAGCCAGATGATTTCAGACATGAAAGGATTAAATGTTAATTTCACACAGGAAAATTTTTCGCATGTGCATTTTCACTTTCAAAAGTTTTGCACAAGCTTGTTTTCACACATGGTATAATTTCAGACATTTTATCCCAGACTTACCCCAAATCTCTTGCTTATCACTCTTTGCACAAGTCAAACACACAGGTTGGAAGTGAGAAAGAAAACAACAGACTTGTAAACCTTGCAGGCAGGTGACTCTAAACAGGGTATTACCAGTCTTTACTTTTGTGATGAAAGGTGTGCCTGAGGTGTGATCTAAGTAATTCAATTTCATGCCAATGGCCCCCATGTGGACTGTGAATAACTCATAAAATTAAATTAATTAGTTTTTGATAGACAGTTATGCTTTCACACCCCGGGCACACCTTCAGTCACAAAAGTGCCCAGTATCACCTTGTTTGGAGTTGTTTGTCTGCAAGGTTTAGAAGTCTCATTTTCTCCTTCGCCTCTGCCCCACATGTTTGACTTACATGGGTAGCGATAAGCAAGAGACTTGGAGTAAGTCTAGTTTTATCCTTGTGTTACACATGCGACTTACCTGTGGTTCACATGTGTTATCTGACATGTGGAATTTTTATAAAGGGTTAATATATACTGCATATGGCTTGAGTGGAAGAATGAACTCGGGTAGAGAACAATGATGTTAGTTGTTACTCTGAGTGATGAACCATACCGGACAAGTAGAGAAAACTCTACTTGGCCCGGCAGGGATTTGAACCTGCAACCTTAGGTTTACTAGTCTGATGCTGTACCAACTGAGCTACAGGTCAAGTTGGGAGCTGGTCGCAAAATTGATGTTACTTCGGCTCTTGATATTTCAAAACATATTCTAGTTTCTTCAATTTCAGGACATTTAATATCAAGAGCCAAAGTAACATCAATTTTGCGACCAGCTCCCAACTTGACCTGTAGCTCAGTTGGTGGAACATTGGACTGGTAAACCGATTTGAACCGGTTTGAATCCCTGCTAGGCCAAGTAGAGTTTTCTCTACTTGTCCGGTATGGTTCATCACTCAGAGTAACAACTAATATCATTATTCTCTACCCGAGTTCATTCTTCTACTCAAGCCATTTAAAATCAGATTGGATTTAAATGTCCCGATATTGAAGAAACTAGAATATGTTTTGAAATATCAAGAGCCGAAGTAACATCAATTTTGCGACCAGCTCCCAACTTGACCTGTAGCTCAGCTGGTAGAGCATTGGACTAGAAAACCGAAGGTCGCAGGCTTGAATCCCTGCCTGGCCAAGTAGAGTTTTCTCTACTTGTTCAGTATGGTTCATCACTCGGAGTAACAACTAGCATCAATATACTGCATATTTTCTGTAGGCAGTTTTCTTTTGCTGACAGTACACTAGATTTATCTTTACAAGGAAATTTTACTTTGAAATGCAGAACGAGATGTGCCACCACTGCTAGTTTATCAATTGATCAGAAATTGTGGAACCCAGCTGTTTACTTGCATGCCACAGAAACGAACTCAGCTGGTAAAAACATTTTGGAAAGATTTAAAAGAGAAAGGTACAGTATGTTTTTGTAAATAACAATATGATTACTTAACATTTTTAATTATCTAACCAACCAAAAGTATTTCCATGGAAGGATTCAAAGTATTTCCAAGGTATGATTCAAAGGATTCCAGAAAGCAAACACTAAGTTGGCATTGCATGGCATAGGGAATTTCTCAACTTGATGGTATTTTAGCTGGAAAATTCTGTGCACTCACAGTTCAAGTACTGTACTGAATGGTAAATAATTGGGAATGAGTAAGGTAAAGACAGACATTATTAAGAATTTGTACAACTAAAAGAGGGTTTGTTTTTACAATATAAAAGTCACAATATTCAGGTAGTAATGTCATTTTTGTTTGTGATAGTACAATGTCATTCTGTTGCTAGGAAAATGAGCATTTTTCTGTTTTTAGGTCATAGTGGCTAAGGCCTATAAATGTCCACCTGACATTATGCTTCAGTTTATTTTTGGCCTTTGACGGTTTCTATAAATCATTTCAGAGAACTTTGAAACTTCGTACGTTACCGTGAATAGTTTATGTCAGAAAACTGGCCGACAACCATATTTGGTCTTTGGAAAAAGCACTTTTTTTTAGCAGATATTTTTACCAGAGACCCTTCCTAATTAAGTGTAAAATAACGAATTCCGTACCGTCCATAATGTTTTAATTTTAAAATTTTGGTATTGACTGAAAATGTTGTATCATGGTGATACCATAATAAGGCCAAGGTTACGTGGTTATTAGAATGTTGGCTTCCATTATTTGTCTTAATTTTATTTCTAGGTATTAAGTTTGATGTCAGTCATTACAATGTTTTGTTATCAGTCTATCTGCAAAATCATCATCCCTTTAGCCCACTGGAAATCTTGGAAGAAATGAAGAAAAGTAATATTGAACCAAACCAAGTATGTCTTAAAAGCAGATAATTATTTATTGTTTATTAGCTTCTTGAGGACGGTTTTTGTCTGAGATTGTTTTTATTTATTTATGTTTTTCTATTTTATGAGAAAGAGGGAAATTTGGAGCCGACAAGACAGACATAGTCAGTAGCCAATGGATTTATAAGGGCTAGTTATAGGGTAGACATACTGGAAGAAACCCCATACATATGAGGCAAACTGAGTAATTTATACGAGTACAGCCTGAACAAGACCCCAACAGTTTGCATGTGTCCAGTGATGGTGTTATTTTTTTACCGCTATCGTACCTTGACTTTATACACTTGTTTGATAAGTGGTTACAGAACTGCTGAGATCAGACATGGTTTTACGCTACTCTGGCTGGAAGAGTTTTGAACGTACCTTACAAAACTACCGTTCATGACCCAACGTTTCGACACTCTTGTCTAGTATCTTCGTCAGGGGTGATTGTTCTGAGCATGAGGCCCCTATTTATATCCTTGCTGAACCACTGATGATGTTATCTGTTGATGAGGTGCATATAGGCATCCAGTAATAAACCATCGTCATCGCGATTCAGTAGAGCGGGGGAACTATTGATATGCCAGGTCTCCAGACAACGTCTTTGATGGTAACGTGGATTGGTAGTAATAATTTTCGAATTTTCCCACGCGTGGCCGGACGTTTGGCCGACAGGACATTTCACCGACAGACAGTTGGCCGACAGGATGTTTCACCGACAGGACATTTCGCCGACACGAGTTTAAAATTTATAAGAACGTACGTTGAAATCTACGAACATTTTTCACGCATTGCTTACAGACTATTTTTAAGTAACTAAGTAATTGGGTTACATGGTGTTGAAAATATCAGTTTAATATCCTTACCAAATTTATGTAACTTCACAATGAAAATGATGCGCGTTGGCAACGAAACGTCAGTAAAGCTTTTATAAAATTAACATGTCTGCTATTTCTCTTGTATGATTCGTTCATGGCTATTCATATTAGAATTTTGAGCTGGGCTCTAATATTCATACTTAGATTACGATTTCCGCCTGGTAAATCTCTGGTGAATGTTTTAACAATACCTATGAGTCATCCTTTCTTTTCCTTTTTTTTGATCACCCAATGAATTACGTTTTTGTTTTCGCGCCACTTGACCGAACAAAAGGACTTCTTTATGTAATGGATTGTGCGAAGTGCGAAGCACTCGCCATTGTAAATACCCATACAGATCTGCCGCACGTATTTTATCGAACTTGTGAAATGAATATTTATACGTACTAGTCAAATGAATAATAACCTCTCGAGGGAGAAGCTTATAAAGAAGTAAATAAAGTACATTATAATACAAACACATATTTCGCATAGAAATTGTAATAGTGACTGAAGTTAAAGTCATTTATGACTTTAACTTATTTGCATTTCGAAGTTGACCAGCTTATGGACTAGTCAAGTATGTTGGCTGGAGACTTTCGTGAACGAAAAGACGAAGAGGAAGAGCGTGCTTTACTCGCACAAATAACGCCAGAAGCTACTCAATACAACACGAAGTGGGCAAGGAAGATTTTCGAGGATTGGCAGCAAAATAGAAGGAACAAGAACCCGGAGATGGAGACTGTCGGTTAGGAGGGCGTTAATTTAAGTCAGGTGCAAGTGTTAAATGTCAGACTTGAAGAAATGTCGTCTTACAGCTTGAACTTTTGGCTGTCTAAATTTGTTAGCGAAGCTGCCAAACAGACAGGTGAACGGTATACGGCAAAGACTTTGTATTTGCTGATGTGTGGGATAAACCGACATTTGTTAGACGTAAAAGGGGAAAATTCATTCAACATTCTTGCGAAAGGTGACCGAAGGTGAGTGACGAATCTTGCTTCCTTGAAGAATTTTACTGTTAGCATGAATATGTATATATCTTTGACGTTGGGTGACTAATTGTTAAATATTCGTTGCTATAGGTTCTGGCTCTTTCGTAAGAGTTTAGATGCCGAAATGAAGGACGCTACCAGGTGTGGCATTGCACAAATTTGCTAGAAGGAAACCGGAGAGGAGATCACAGAAGCAGACGAGAGTGTACTCTGGCAGAAGGAAGTGTTGGGATCTGGTTCAGTTGAGTCATTAAATACGTTATATTTCTATAATGGAAAGCTTTTTGGGCTTCGAGCATGCGAACATAGGCAGCTGAGACTGTGTAACGTAACTATCCATAATAATTTCATTATTTTTAACGAGAGTGTTTCGAAAACCTTTTACGGCGGTTTAAAAGATCTGACACACAAACCGCATTATATCAAGCACATGTGCCACGAAATTGGAGAAACTCATACTCCTTGTTTGGTTTCCATATACTTGCTATATATCAGTAAAGTGGAAGGTTTTGCTGAGTTACTGGAAAGTTTCTATTTTCGACCTCATAGGAGTGGAGATTTTAAATATGAAAAGAGTCCAGTAGGTTTATCTACCTTAAATAAGATTTTACCAGAAAAGTTGTTCCAGAAGGCCGGCTTGCCACGTAAAACGGCTCACTGTTTGCGAGTAACGTGCGCTGGTAGATTGTTTCAAAAATCGGTTGGAGAGAAGTTAACAAGCGAGAGGACCGGCAACGGGTCCAATGCGCTTTTCTCGTATCAGAAGCCTTCTAAAAGCCAACTGGATAATGTGAGCGAAATGTTAGGTCCCTGCGTTGATTCTCGAAATGCTAGTTCTAGTGACGCTGGGGCTCAAATAGAGAAAGTGGGAGAAGATGAAAAGACAGGGATTGTCGTGAAAGCGAAGGTAGGAGATGAGAATAATTCAAGTAAGAAAGCTAATACGGAGAGCATTTGATGATTATTTATTTGATGTAGCAGACGATGTCCTAGGAAACTTTCCTATGCCATAGAGTGAGAGAAGTGAAGTGGAAAATATTTGTACGAACTCGGTGTTCAACAATCGTACTACAAATTTTGTCGTTAGTAGTAAGAAATAGTAGCTGCTTTCCGAATGTATTGCTGTAAAATTTGTGATTAAAAGTACTTCAAAGCGCTTCTTACTCGCCGGTGTTATCCCTTCAATGTGCAGTAACTTAGTAATAAAATAGGTAGAGTTGATCTTTATCAAAATTAATACATATTAATTGGTTTGAGTAATAGACCTTTATTAAAGTTAATGCATACTAATTAAGCTCCTAAGTGATCTTTATTGGGGTATACAACGGTGTCCATATGATGTGAATACTGAGCTGAGATTAGTTTATGGCGTTGTGAATAATTAATGAATTTTACAGGCTCCGTTAAACCATAGTCAGTGGAGACATGGTCTGGAAACTTGGCAAATTTCAAAGCACTTACAATGAGCTTCGACTTTATGTTGGTACAGTCCTGACCCTGTACAAATCTTTTGTTTTAGGCTTACTAATATTTAATCAGCGCGGTAGAGTGATTGATCCCGAACGCTGTCATTGGATGATTGCTTCATTATACTAAAAATACATTGTTCTCACCGTGCACAAGTTTGCATAAAGGTGAACAAAAAGATAGAACAAGCACTTTGGCAGAGTTTCCAGACCATATCTCCATTGCCTGTGGTTAAACGTAATGTGTAATGTCATAAGTTAACCTTTTTTGCATAATATTCAATTGGCATTATAGCTTGGTTGTACACGAGGGTGTAACCCCCGAGTCACAGGGTTGATTCCAGCTGGTGCAATTTATTGCAGGGAGAATTTTTCAATACCACTGCCGCTTTTTCATTATTTGTCCAACAAGAAGACCGTATAACGAAAGGCTCGTTCTTCAAGCTTAATGAAAACTCAGAAAAGTTGTGAGTTCCCCAACGGGAATCGAACCCGCGTCTCTTGATTGCCGGTACGGTTGTCTTACCACTGGACCATGAGGGCTCGCAACAAATCTTCGGAATAATACTAATTCTACCGGTGGCTCAAACCCACAAATGAGTGAAACAGTATATAAGTCGTTTTCTTTGGTGTAAACAGAATAAGTCACGAATCTTCCACGTCTGTTCCAGTGGCTAAACAAAAACGTTATTCTCAAAGATTTTAAAACCAGCATGCAATTTTTCTTCTCATAACTCAACTCATTCATTTTGCAGTCTCGAACTTCGGTATGGAATGGGAAAAGTCAGAAATCGAAACCAAAACTCTGTACAAAGCTTTTTCTAGAAAGGAGATCGAAGCTCACATTGGAGTAAAAATTGGTCTACGTGGAGTGAATATCACAATGAAAGGTAGTTCAATTCCTTGAAAGTTTGCATGGTGATAGCAGTAAAGTGAATATTGATTTGTAGAAACACCACAGTATTTATTTAAATCATGCTGAGCTTTCGGCTTGTTGACTCTATTGCTCTGAGGACGACTTCAGTCAACAGGTCGAGAGCTCAGCATGATTTAAATAAATACTGCGGTGTTTCTACAAACCTATGTTCACTGAAAAGTAGCTCATTAAATAGCTGCATATCATAGGATTCTTGGGATATCCAACATTCTTACTATGAAACTCAACTATGCAAACATTGTCATTACCATTGCGAACCTTACTAACTTTACGACGGTAAAACTTCAAGACTAAATTGATCCACAAATCAAACGTAAATCACAAGGTCTAGAATGTTATTCGAACTCACGCATTCTTCTCTTACCTAATTTACTTGTATTAAATCAATACCCAACCTTAATTGCATCAGCGTAACAGCATTATTAAGATAAGAAACAATCACAATTTTCTAACACTGGAGATGCGGCGTCACACTTTCTCAAACTGTGTCTTGACATGGCACGTTATATCACCTGACATCATGCAAGGCTACAAAACATCATCCTACACCATTATACCGCAGTCAAGTGATGGCACATCCCTTTACGACATTTAATTTCACCTCACGTGAAGCAATTTTCCACATAATTCATGCAAAACTATATCACACCACATCAATCCCTGTCACGATGCATTATGTTTCTCTGAATTATAACCCCAACCCCACAGCAATCATGTCACATCACACTCACGCACAAGTAACAAAATGTCGCATCAACGCACATCGTCGCCCCAGATACTAACCACACCAAGTCATTATATATCAAGCACGATAATATCAGTGAAAATCGATCCACCTCAAGTTACACCACTTGACATCAGCCCTCGTGTATCACATCACTCCTCATCACTCCACACAAAGACCCACTGTAAGTTACATTATACCTCATCACTCCACATGAATCACCTCCCAACTTATCACTCTACACAAAGCCCCACCATGGCACCCTCCATCAATATACACCACACCACCACTTTACCCCGCACCAATCACAGCTAACCTCATCACTCAAAACCAAGTAACACTATATCATCCCTTCACAGCTCATACCACTTCCTATCACGGCATACCAAGTTACACCACCCTATATACCCCCTCTCCAAATCATACTACTGTACTTCCGATCACCTCCGGTAAAAAGTCACAAAACATCGATCACACGACTCCGACTCACACCTCGTCATTCCTCACCATGTTTGCTTGCGTCATGCATATCACCCACGATGCCTTAATTTAGTTAAATCACTCTAAACCGTTTGTACGTGTCCATTTCGTAAAAGGTAAACCTGTGGACGTGAAGCTGGACAATCAAACAACAGAGAAGGTTGACTATAATGAACGATTCCACTGGGATTCACCGTGGGCTCAAGGCAGGATTGGGTTTGGTCCGTTTGGTAAGGAAGAAGTTGATGCTGATTACTTACTCCATTTTCTAAATTCATTAACAACTAATTGTAGTATTCGGGGTGTACGAAAATGATATTTTTGCTATCAAAAGATTTACCATGTTGACCTTCGCCCCAACAAGGCTCACGGGGCAATTGCATCATCGGTTTTGATTACTGGAAATATTTACCTCTCTCAAGATTTACTTTTCCGCAGAAATCCAAGCTCCATAATCAATATACATATCACAACTTTTATCATGATCATCAATACAACAATAACAGCCTTAATCATACTAATTAATATAACCATTACAACCTTAATCATAATCATTAATAGAACCATCGTCTATTTCTAATAAAGACCATAATTCCAATCGACACTATAATGCCGTAATCACTATCTTTCACTGTCGACATTTCAATACTTTGAGGAGGAAGCCCCTTTTGGTAATTCCAAGAAATTGTTCGTTGATGTCGTTAATTATTTCTTTCAGCGGGAAACATTAACCGTGAATTTCGACAAGCACAGTATAAAGGGCTTCCCTACGCCATTTTATGGATTGCTGAGTATTTCACTATCGATGGAGAGAATATCCGATGGGGAAGATCATACCGTATGGCGGGATTTTATACCCACATTTGTTTGTGGTAAGTGAAGTTCGGCAATATTGTGAAGCATCAAGACATTCAGCTTTTTTCTTATTCCGAGAGCCAACACTTGTTTCGTCGCAGGCTTGTTGTAAGGTGGAATATGCACCCGTCAAGAATCCCGTAAAAAGCAAGAATTTACCGCGCCTTCCTGCGCGAATGCGAGTGGAATAATATTCCCATCAAAAATGCCGCGAGTACCACAGTCACTCACGCAGAAAGGTGCGGTAAAATCTTGCTTTTTGTGGGATTCTTGATACTTATATTGCGTACTACGATAGAGAACTCCAGACACCAAATTTGGATATACATGACTTAACATGAGCTTGACTTAACAAGTCAAACAACGCATGTTATTTTCTCTCAACAGTTGACTCTTTACATCTTTTTTATACAGTTAAGATATTAATTCGTTTAACTCTTACGTGGCAAGTATTCTGGAGGTTCCCCTTTGACGAGTAAAATCGTCGGGCGTTTGCCAGAGCAAAATTAGTAAGTAGAAGATTTGGTCTCGCGTCACTTAAACGGTTAATCCTTTGACGGAAAAGTTGACCTAAAGCATGATTTCCACTTGTGGAAATTTTCGCGCGCACTTACTTTTTCTTGTTTCTCATTGGTTCTTCGGCACGAAAGAGATTCCAAGAGCCAATGAGAAAGAAGAATCAGGAAACGCGCGCGTAAAATTCCGCTAGTGGAAATCAGGTTTAAGATTTAACAATGTTGTTCCTGCTATCGCCAAAGTGAGCTACAGCATAAAATCTTACACGGAGTAGTTAGGAATTGGCATATAAAGTAAAGATCTAATTATAACCTCGTGATCCAAGCAGACTTTCTTGAAGAAGGAAATTGTATAAATCTACGCAGAAAGTACGGAAACACGAACCTAACGTCAAATGACGACTACCAAATAATGAGTAACAGATTGTTGCTTTGGCAAAAAGCCTTCGATTAATTGGAATAAAAAGAGGTTTTTCACCGGATTTTTAACTCTTGATCTCCTTGTTTTACTCGTCTTTTTCAGGACGGCCTTTGCCTTGTGGCTAATCACCTTGATCTTATTCTTTGTCGTTATTTCATATGCCACGATTTTCTTGGGTCTCACCGGAGGACTGATGGTACTTGGCAATATCATTTACGCCACTCTGCGCTGGGGACCAGATCTTATAATTCCTTTTAACGCTCACGCTAAAATAGAACCCCATTTTGGATGGTGTTTTTACCTTTCACTTATAACAGGTAAAATGTGTGGTACTTCGACAGTAAATCAATATAGTAATATCAGCAACAACGAGAAATCAGGTTTCCTCATCACTCTAGCCAGAGGGTTTTTAGTACCAGTAAATTTCAATTCTTACTATAAATTTGCTTCGTACACAATGCTGGATCTGTCCTTGCAGACAGCTCCAATTTCCCAGGCAGGAATAATTTCTAAAGCTGCTCACTGAACTTTTATTTTCGTTTTCAGGAGTTGGTTGCATAGTGCTTGCAATTTTGATCACCAGCATGGACCTTTACTTTCCATCAGCCACAGCGTCCTTCTTCAACATCGATATCTTGGCAGGTTTTGAGGACGTGATAATAGTAAAAGCAAAAGAAGAGACTGGCGAGGGAAGTAGCACAAATAGCGATACATCTGACAAAAGCACGCAGGAACTGAAGGCAATAGAGCCAAATAGAAATGAACCAAATGATAACCAACAAGAGGATTACGAAAATGTCGAGGTAAGATAACCATCAACTTTATATGTATTGGTATATATCAGACGACTAGCGAACGTTCGTCAAGCTCGTTATCGCGGAAAAACGATTTCTGAGCCCTAGATGTGAATTTAATATTTCCATCATTATTGTCATATCGTGGCTTCCGCTTAGGCAGCACCTTAAATGAACCAGCATCTTAGTTCACCATCTAAGTCTTGGCAGCTCAATGGTTAGAGCGTCTCGCCAGTTATCAAAAGTTTGCGGATTCGATCCCGTCTAGGGCTCATAAATCGTTTTTCTGAGATAACGAGCTTGACGAATGTTCATTGGTCGTCAGTATTCACGTTGTTGGTAAATTTGTAATTAGGATCAATCAATTTAAACCAGTCCATCAAAAAACTAGGCAGTGATATATTTTTTAAAGTTTTAAAATCTCGATTTAGGCTTGTTCTTTAGCTTGCAAGATGTTAACACTAATTTCCTCTCATTATTCTAGACCATCAGCGCTTTCCGTATACGTACGCGCACAGGCCTGGGACTGACTCGTCGCAACCCACGCGTCCCACGACCCGCACCACGCAAGGTTACCAGGCAAGCCAATGAAGACGACGACGACGAACGTCTCTACGCAAACGTACCTCGGCGAGGAATCTCTGTCAAGGTTCACAATCCACGATATGTCTCAAAGGAGTAAGTGAACACGGAAACCCATTAATGTGCGCCCTAATTATTGCCGTCAACAGTTGCTACCCATTCTAAATCTCTGAAATTATTTCAGAACAAGATAAAAATCACTTTTGTTTGCTCAAATGAATAAAAGCGAGGTGCATTAGTGATGCTTGTAGTACAATTTTACTATGGTAAAAGATATTGGGACACATACTGCATATTATTTGGATTTATTCCAACTTTTGTAACGCCTGCGGTGTGCAGGGTGACTGGTGTTGTTACAAACTCACTAGAGTTTTAAAACCAGTTTACCAATTTTACCATTTATTTTCATCATACTGTTAAATTCGGATTTGTAAACTATATTATCACAGTTATCTACTTTTTCTTGTTTTCCGAACCACAATTCTAAAAATTTTTTGTAACTGTCTAAAACTATTTATCGTGTGCTATAAGAATTAAAACTGATTGATTGAGAGCTTGTGTTCCAACTTGGATTAAGATTAGTGTAAGTATGAGGGGTTTCGTCATGATTGCACTTTATAATGGAGGGAGTAAAAGAACAAAATAAAAAAAAAGAACTAAAGGAAATTTTTCGAGAAAGAAATTTTCTCGCACCAAGTTTTTTCGGCTTACTGTCGGTAAAAGAAACCGCTTCGGAAAGGCAATCACAAGGGTACTTAGAAACTCTTAACTTTTTCCTCAGCTTCAGGCCCAATTTTCAGGAAGGGACAGCAGATTATTAAAAGATGTTTAAAAGACGTCTATTAACTCCTTCCTGTCCCTATAGGTCCTCAATGACCTATGGAGACTTTAGTATTTTACTCTGGCTAGCGCCCAGACGATTTCACTCGTCCAGGGGAAAGTCTTCGGATAGGAAAAGGTTAACAAGGGTTTAAAAACCAATCTCATTAACTCCTTCCTGTCCCTATAGGTCCTCAATGACCTATGGAGACTTTAGTATTTTACTCTGGCTAGCGCCCAGACGATTTCACTCGTCCAGGGGAAAGTCTTCGGATAGGAAAGGGTTAACAAGGGTTTAAAAATCAATCTCATTAACTCCTTCCTGTCCCTATAGGTCCTCAATGACCTATGGAGACTTTAGTATTTTACTCTGGCTATCGCCAAACGATTTCACTCGTCCAGGGGAAAGTCTTCGGATAGGAAAAGGTTAACAAGGGTTTAAAAACCAATCTCATTAACTCCTTCCTGTCCCTATAGGTCCTCAATGACCTATGGAGACTTTAGTATTTTACTCTGGCTAGCGCCCAGACGATTTCACTCGTCCAGGGGAAAGTCTTCGGATAGGAAAGGGTTAACAAGGGTTTAAAAATCAATCTCATTAACTCATTCCTGTCCCTATAGGTCCTCAATGACCTATGGAGTCTTTAGTATTTAACTCGTCAAGGGGAAGTCCTCGGACAGGAAAGGGTCAAATAAGTCACTCGCGTTTTCTCAATTGTGCTAACTTTTCTGTTTCTGTTTTTCTTAAGATTTGACCCGTTGTAAATCACGTGTCACACGACAGCAAGTGATGTTTCTCCTACAAATCGTACAGCCTGCTAAAGAACTTGTATTTTACAGTTTCTAATCGCCTTGTTGACGACTTTTATAACTTTAGATTGATCACTTTTTCGTTTAAAAATTGAATATATATATATATATAAAGCGAATGAACTTAACGTAATTCTCATCAATCAGTAGTTTTAGTTTACATAAAATATTTTTTGGAATAGTTCGGTGTAAGTTTAGTCGTAAAGCTTCATGGTTTAGTATTCAAGGAGTTTGAAGTCAACTAAGGGCAGTGTACTCACATTTTCTGTAAAACCGTCGTGATCCCAGCTCGTGGAGAAAATTACGAGCTAAAAATGTTTAAAGAAAAAAAATTGACGAGTTCTTCTTTTCTGATTTCCTATAAAGTTTACTGCTGTTTCTATGTCCTTATTTTGCGTCTTACATTCTATACGCCTAACTTATATTTCCCTTACTCACTCAATCAATTTAACAAGCTCGTATCCAGGGTCGTCATTCGTCACTCCTCCTCCACTGCACGCTACCCGAGCAAGTGGAGGTGGCCCTGGGTACGAAGTTGAAAATTTAATATACTCACGTTAAAAAGTATGATGGCCACGACTAGTGGACGTTGGTCAAGCTCTTTCTCTCAGAAAAACGATTTCTGAGCCCTAGACGGGAATCGAACCCGCAACCTTCTAATGACCAATGAGACGCTCCAACCATTGAGCTACCACTGCCATCAGATGGTCAGCTACGGTGATCTGAGTCGTGGTAGCTCAATGGTTAGAGCGTCTCACCGGTGATAAGGTGCGGGTTCGATTCCCGTCTGGGGATCAAAAATCATTTTTCTGAGAGAACGACCTTGACGAACGTCCACTAGTAATGTGACAGAAAGACAAGTGCAAATTTATGATGCAAACGTGCCGCACGGCAGGTTCATAGACAAGGTTTTGAAGAGCCAATATTCGTTTCAACAAAAAAAATAATTGCCATACATTTTTAATGAAGATATCTAATTTTCACTGGTTATCCTTCTGGACCTTGTTCAAAGGACGATTACGGCTAATCCTGGGTTAAAGTTTGGTCGGCTCGTTTATTAGACAAGATCCGATTGATAACTTTAGTTAAAACTTCCTAACCTTTCTTTACTTATATGACATATGAGGGAAAAAACTATAACCATTCTTTTCTTCATTAGCAGTATTTCAGTCACCCTGGAGGGAGCTAACCAGGCCCTGGCCAAACCCACGTTGTAACATTTACCGTATCGAAGCTATAAATCTCACTGAGGCAGAGAACACCCTGTTCTATCTTCCGCGTACGAAGTAATCAAAGAACTAAACTCTTCCTCGAAGTGCACGAGATATTCTCGCGACAACTTAACGCTATCCACGGGGATGGATGTGCAGTGTTTCAATTCTATTTCAGTATATCTCGTGCACTTAAGTTGGATAATAACCCCCTCTCCAATCCCTGTAGGCTCGATAGCTCGATAGCTAGAGCGGCGGACCGGATTCCCGAAGGTGCGAGTTCAAATCCCGCTCGAGTCAACTTTTTCAGTTGACTTCAGCAGT
>JBAHVQ010000511.1:103585-116259 GCA_036872915.1 Nanipora kamurai
ATCTATCTATCTATCTATCTATCTGCCTATCTGTCGGTCTGTCTGTCCATCTGTCCGTCTATCTATCTATCAACATATATTATGCACAAATGTACATCTGTACAAATACATATATGTATATACAGATGAACATATATAACTTACATTTTTTTCTGCAATTCAACTTGCTTTTCCTTCCGTTCATAATATTTTGTAATTTTCAATCGTTCTTGCTGAACCAGCCTACCTTTCTCAATATTAAACTCTTCCTCAGCCTAAATTTAAGAATAATATATAACTGAACTGTGTTATTATTATAAATATGCCCTAAGATCAAGGCACTCAATAAAAAGAATGACACAAAAAATGTTTTAAAGTAAAATTGCTGTACTAATGGATCTAACAAGTTGCAAGCAAATGTCAAGTGTACATAAAAATAGAACAAAAAGTTGAAAGGTTGGTAAACTGGCAAACTTGTATTGAAAAAGTCTGACAATAAAACCCACTCATCACATAGTGAAAAGTGTTCTTTCCTCCTAAGGCTCTTCATAAGAAAATAAGACCTGTTCACTCTCTACCTTTCTAAGGTACTGTATGCCTTACCAGTAAAAGGTAGCTGCTAGTAATAGCAGCATGCTCCAGCTGCCCATAAAAGCACATTTTAAGTAATGGCTCAACATTTATTTTACCTTATCTAAATTAATTGATTTCAGGACTTCAGCCTATCACTATCGTTGACCATTGTTTTCAACATTAACAAAAACAAAAATTTAATTTCCAGTACCATTAAACAATAAAAATTGGTTTAATTAAAACTCTAATCTATCGTTCAGCATAGTATAAAAATTAAACTTGCAGAATGTTCTGCTTACTAACGGTCTAAATTAATCATTAAATTTATAAAAAGAAAACAAATATGATAAATATCTATGAGACCAGCAATAGAAAAAGTTTAATGTTTCAACACCTTCGCCTCAATTTCCTCGGCTTTTTCCTTGGCTTCTTGTTCGATAAATGCCATCATATGTTTGATCTAATACGGAAAAATATATTTTGATGACGGGATATGAACACAACATTGCCCAAATCGGCCAAATTATAAGCTGTTCTTTCGTTTTATAAAACTTTTGAGTGTGATAAATAAAATTTAAGTAAACGTACCTGCTTTTGCACTTCAGTATCATAACCAGCCATGATTATAAATATGGTCAAATCCGACCAGAAAACCAAGAATAACAATATAATACAGTGATTCGAATTTTAATTGCTTTCACACTTCTTTACTCATGTGACGAAACTCACGGCCAAGAGATTGAAAACTAGATTTTCTGGGAAGCTCGCTCCAGGCCTATTCGCTTTTTGTGAATTGTCTTGCGCGCAGTTTGCGCGCAAAATTCCTGTCTATGCTTACATTACACTATAGTTTATGGTTAGTTACATAACAGACCCAGCTAATTCCTAATATGCAATTTCCGTCAATACGACAAGAGATTTGGAGGCGTTCGACAATCCACAGGATTTGTTTTGTTTTATCGTGCAACTTACCGGCAAAGATTATGAATAAAATAATCCAATCAATTTTGTCTTCAATCCATTGCAAACATAGGTGCGTCACAGTTGCCGATTACAAATTAAACTAACATTCATTCCGACTGATTAAATAATTTTGAGTATAGTTTCGGAGGTTGTAAAAACGCATTCTAGCAGATTGGAAAAATAATAAAATATACGTCTTTTCTATTGAGAAATTTTCAATTCTTGTCCAAAGACTATAATTAAAGCTTAGACCACAACACAAAATAACAACTCAGTGTATTCACAATATCAGGTTCCCGTCAACAAGCCGTCAATCATACCAAAGGAATTCCATAGCTGCTCAGTAAACCATAGACATGTTCCCTGCAATTGATGGGGGTCAAAAATTCAAGGTGGTAGGTTATATTGCACGCAACGCAAGAGCAGCATTTTATGCTTGACACGCAACATCAGGTACCCTTTATACTTTATCAGTCCAGTTGTTTAAAGGCCAACAGAAAAGAGTTGTGCCAGTAGAAACTGGAAAACCAACCAACAATGATCGAGTCAGGTCCATCTTGATCAGATCTAAATGCAAGTAGTTGGATCTTGGATAAAAATAGACCTATGGATCAAAAGATGTTTGTTCTCATAAATTTTAAAGCTATTCCAACAGTGTGTAAATGCAAGTTCAAAAATTATTGATCAGTTAATAATATTGAATATGTTTAGTTGACATTGTACAACGGTAAAAGTTTAATTTTTTTCACTGCTTGTAAGCAGCGAAACCAGGTCAAGAAATTTGGTTGCCCGACTTCCCTTGTGAGTCCAGGAATCAAATTTACCCATTTATTGTTGAGTTTTTGCCACAACATTTTAAAATTATATCTTTTAACGTTTTTGTCGATTTAGTTGATTTTGAGACGGTCAGGAGTTAGGACAGCTGGAGAGTTGAAACTGGTTCCCAACGTAAATTTTGGTGTTCTTAGCTGGAAAGGCGGGCCACTGTCAGTTTTAACCCTTGTACCGTGTAGAAACTCATTCGGTGAAGGATGAACGTTCCAGGGGAAAGTCGGATGATCTATACGTACGCGACATGCGAGTTAATGTCCAAGGAATTTTAGCGTGTTTATGGGCGAAGACGCTTCACACTTTATCATGCATCATGTAAAGCAAAATTCGTTTGTCTGATAACACCCAGAAAACGCAAGTGTCATTAGACAAATAGCAACGACGATGAATGTGTCTGGTACTCATGTCTTTATTATAAAAGGAATGTAAGTATATACTAAAGATTGGAGAATATTACATTTTAAGTAAGTATCAACACAATTGGCGTTTGTCTCCTAGTGAAAGCAAATCGCGACTGAAGTGACAGGCGTCACTTAAGGTCTTAACATTTATTGAATATTTCAAGAATGGCTTTGGTAGTCCTTGTTTACCTTGTAAAAACTTTGACATGAGGTTCATTTATCAGATTAGAGGGTTTCAAGTCGTCTGGCTGGTCGGAAGTAGAATATGAACTACCTGGCACAAAACAAACAACTCTCCAAACACGAAAAATAATCAGCACGAAAGACAATCGAGTTGATAAGATAAGCGTCGTTTCCATAGCGTTAATTGGCCAAATTGCTAATGATGTGAACGGTAACCACATGGTGACTTAACGAGCGACATCTCTATTTCCTTTCGAGAAGTAATGAAAACATTTTTCCGACATCAGTTCTCAGACATCCCAAAGAAATATTTACTCTATCTAGCTTCAAAAAAATCGAAAGGTTTGTCTAGATGATAGCCAAAATTAGATAAATAACAGTAGCATTCTTTTCTTCCAATAAGGAAGAAACAAGACAACAACACAGCATGATTGCGCCGCTTTTCTGGTATGTCTTCATGTGTCAACGAGGCAACTTAACTAAATTTATGTTTGCACTACTAGAGAAACATACTTTACAGATGTTTCAGTCATTTGACTGTTAAAAAGCGAGTTGAATTAATGTCGACTAAGAGGCAAAGTAGAATAAAACAAAGACCTTGAATTAAATGAATATTCTATATTCATCCGGCTAAAATATCAGAGAAGAAGCTTGGCTACATGTACACGAATATCATGTAATTTTATAAAATATATACACTACTAACCAAGAGGAGAAGTATGTACTGCATAGATAGATACATATAAATATATACATAACACCTGCATAAATTCTAACGCTGACAGGTTAACAATTATAGTAATAGCTATCATTACAATTCTGTGGTGCATAAATCGGTTGATGGCACATTGTTCTCTTTGAAATAACTGAGACGATACAGTTCTTCCAGTTCTACGTCAGACAACTTCCAGTTCGCACTTAGACAGTCCAAGGTAGTCTCATCGTTCGTGAATTTTATTGAGTTCTGTGATAAACGGTTATCGATTCTGGCCACCTCTTCCTCTGCCGTAGCACTTGGTGATAGTCTGCTTCTTTTTCTTCGCTCGTTCTCTGTCTCGCTGGTTTCCTGACGACGAATCCTCACCCGAAACGATGAACGGATTCCTGAAAACATTTTCTTCAGGCTTGATCTGCGGGAACCTTGCTTAACGTATTTTTTTGCTTCATCTTCCAATAAATTCAGTGCCGCTCTGTGAAGCTTAATATCACCCATAGAGTTTGAGTAAGACCTGGTTAGCTTCACCTCCACTTTAACCCTTTCTGTGCTATTAAATGATCTTGATCTGGCCAGTAATTTACCCGACCGATCATGCCGAGCTTGGTCACGTCTTCGTTGGGCGGCAAACGCATCCATGGTATCGTGGACCATATTAGCGACTTTTTCATCTCCATAAAACAATCCAATTTTTTGACAAAAATTCCTCGAGCTATTTAAAATATGAAAGACCGCATGAATGCATTCATAGTTGGTATAGTCTCCAAACGTCTCTTGCCAAATAACTCGGGCTGTTTTCTCCTCTGCCACCACCAGCTTTAAGCGGTTTAGTATCGGATGGTAAATCAAGCAAAGTAATCCTCTATACTGGAATTTCCAGTGGTGGCTTAAAGCTGTATTCATCAAGACATCTCTGCTCTTATTCACGTAGACTCCTACAACGGACGGTGCGACAATAACTCTACATTCGGGATTTAAACCTGTCAAAGTGTTCCGCACGAAAGTTAAAGTCTGATCTTTCACTGCCATGTCTCTTATAACACCTTCGTAAGTATTCTTCGGTAAATCGTCGTAAAACTCGTATTGATTCTTTGTTTTGTTCTTGGTGAACAACCTTCTCGACTTGTCTCGCCACGTTCAACGGCTTATTATCATATAAACCCTCATTGTCGCAGCGCAAGCTTCTTAAACACAACGCTTGACCCGCGTGACCCACGCTATTTACAACTCGCAGAGGGACACCTTCCTCTCTTGCGTAAAGGTGTGGCGGGCCAATCAACACGTCTGCCAACAAAAGTTGAAGTCGGCAGTAAACACGAAATTTACGTTGTTTCAAGTGGGAGGGATAGAGGCAACGAGAGGAAATACCGCTTTCCCAGAATACAAAAGCTGCAACGATTTGGGAATGCTTGGTCATTTGGATCGTGATAAGAAACATCTGTTTCTCGTATTCGATCATTAGTGGCCAAAATTTGATATTCAATTCAGCCAAGAATCGGTAATACCTTTCGTTATTGCAATATAAGTCCTGCGTAACATTCAACGTCAAGTTCATGGTCATGTCTCCGGCAGGAAATATGAAATTATTACGGGATATCTAATCTAACAGCGTGGTGTCTTGAAACTATTTCGTGACATTTTGAAATCTTATAAGCTTTCGTTTGACTGTCGTGCATTTGGTTCCGTGTTCATGCAACAAGTCTGAATGCCTTTTAGCGATAGATTTCACAAAATAAGTTAGATAACAGTTTTGCATGGCCAAAACTTGCTCTTTTTTTATCGCAAACAGTTTTGTCTTGATGTAAAATTTTGTAATTTTCCTGCGGTCGTTTTCCATAGATAACGCTCGAACTATGGCTGTGGAGAAGGAAAGATCTATCTTCAATCTTCTCCAAGGGGACGTTACGGCCTGCCCTATTCTCTGACGTGTGTCAACATTATGAGGCTCTTGCTGCATTTCGACTTCACTTGAATTGAGGCCGATTGTGTAAACGTCTGTTTACAACTGTTATCTCATTTTGAGAAATAAGTAAAAACGCTTTGACTTTTTGCATGAGCACATATTCAAATGTGTGACAGAGAGGATGAAAAAGTCGCATGCTGGAGTTGAATCCGGATAGGACTAGTGCTGGATTAGACTGGATTGGCTTCAACTATTGAATTCCACTATTTGAGGTAGTCTGAGAATGAATTCCAGTTAGTCTTTGTGAAGAACAAACGCTACTGGGTAGGCCCTCTGGTAAAGGACGCGTTTCGATGGTGGGGCTCAATAACAGAGTAAGTAACGCTACCTTTTTCCGATTGTATAACATCAGTCCACTCTGAATTGAAAGGCAACTCGTCGGTCCAATGACAGTATTCTCAAAAGTTGGTTCATTGCTGTAGACGCAACATTTCTCGTAATGCCTTAAGTATCGGCCTTTTCATCGACATTTTTTCTCACGAATTCGCTTCAAGGGTGGTAAGAAGCTTGGAATAAGCCAAACCTAGGTTCAACGTATCACAAGATGTACAACTTTCGATACTTGACATCTTGAGTGTTTAATGGTACACAGTGCCATTTCCGCCCTGATTCAATTCAAGTTTCCCTTTCGTTTCATAACATGCCGTTTTTTCACTGTGCTCTTAAACGAAAACCTTGAACTTATATGTCGATAACGTTTTGAATAAATATGATAAAAACCAGTGTAAAAAAAAGAGCTTTGCGATGGTTATGCATAGATTGTTTTTATTTTTAAATGTGACTATCGTGTCAGTTTTTAATCGCGAACACAAGTGGTACACTTGAGAAAAATAAACAAATAAGTATGCAACGGACGTTTTCAAACGGCAAAAGCTAAACCAAAAACACAGTTCTTCGTTGGTAATAAGCGTACAGGAGCGAAGGATTCAACGCAATAATAATATTAATCAAACAATTCCAAAGTGATTTGTATAAATGTATAGTTTGGATGTATTTAGAGCAAGATTACGTTCTTAAGTCGACAAATTAAGATGATTAGTGTCGGGGAAAGGAGGCTGGTAGAATTTCATCCAGGCATGGACTCAGAGTCAGATCTACTTTCAGCTTAGGTTGCTGATGATATCTGCATGCCACATGGTGACAGCTTTCGGCTAAAAATAATCTTGATTCAGTGAAATGACTTGATGAAGAAGTGTTTTACTTATGTACTTCTTTTTAACTTGTTTGTTAGCTCCCTTTGATAACTTATTCACATGCCACCTAAAGTACAAACACCCTTACTTAGTTACGAGATTGTTTGCCGTCAGCATCTTGTTGATTCCCTGCTCTTTTTTTAGCAAAGCAGTTTTAGCATCTCTACTTAATTTGTTTAACTCCATGGTAAACGATGTTAAACATATGGTTGAAGACTTTTTTAACACATGACACAAAATAGGACGAACTTCACTGCAAAAATTTCCTGCAGTTTTGGTCGTTCAACTCGCTGACACTGCACTACAAATCCCTAACATTTCGAAATGTTATGGTGGACTAAAATTTTAATCAAAGTTAACTCAGCAGGCTGGTCGTTAAATTATAGTCCAGCGGGATATCTGTGTGATAAGAAAGTTTATTTTTCTACAGTTTATGAAAAAGTGCACATGGATGACGAAGGTCGTGGACAGGTAATCAGTAAATTTAGCCTTAAAAATTCTTTAACAAGTGTAGGCAATTAGAAATTACTATCTTAAGGTATATTCAGGCGTTCACTAACGTCATAAGCGGTCACCACACGTCAATTTCCGGTTCCAGTCGTTTTGGCTGACGTAATCATTGCTATGCGGTGGCGCGCATCTCGCATTTTTATCGTGCCAGGTGATAGAGCTATTTCACTAGTAATTATATTAACAAATTTGTTTTGAAATACAAACGGTGATAACTGATGTTAGGAAGAGTTCTTATATAAGGAAGCAGAGGTTCTAGGCATGTGCCGTTACCACGTGGAAATCACAGCCGCAGAGAGCTCTCTTTGAGAGACTATCACTTAACCACGATGTTTTATCAAAGTTACATCTGTTTTTCAAGAAAACCGCATTATTATAGCTACCAGTTTCAAATATTTACAAGTATATAGCCTATTTACGAAGAAAGACTTGGAAAAACAGAGAGAGAGAAAGGGAGAGAGAGAGAGAGAGAGAGAGAGAGAGAGAGAGAGAGAGAGAGAGGTAGGGAGGAGGAGAGGGAGGGAGACAGAGAGTTAAGTAGCTAACAAATGAAAAGTTAGGAAATCCTTGTCGCATATCACCCTATTTATTCCATCCTTCCGGATGGAAGGCAATCTCGATTTACCGATTAAGACCATGCAATGCAACAAATCCGAGATAAGGCGATTATGCGCAACGTGATTTCTCATTCAAATACTGCCATAACTGGTCACCTCAATCTTTTGCAGTGAATAATGAGTATAGTAGCTTGGTTTTAAGTGCGATGTCGGGAGCGATTCACGGTAGACCCTCTATGATCGAATAATGATGTAAAAGTATAACGTTGTGTTCGCAGTAGACGACGTATTATAAGTTTAAAGGAGGAAATCCTGCCGAAATTGAAAGTTGGGACTATCGTATCCGGAAACGTTATTTTTTCATGATAATTATACCGCTGGTGTGATAAAAGAATGGGTCATACAACTTAAAAGGTAAACGCTGTCATAAGAGTAATTTCTACTTTGAAAAATTTAACTCCTTCCTGACTGTATACGTCCTCATCGACCTATGGAGACTTCAGTATTTTACTCTGGCTAACATCAGACGATTTTACTCGTCAAGGGTAAAGTCCTCGGTGAGGAGAGGGTTAACTTTATGAAGGAAGACATGCAAGCATGCAGATCTCATCAAACAAAAATATTGACAAGTTAATAAAATCAAACTGAGTAAAAGACTTACAGATTCGCAGCATCAAATAGTACAACTCCACGAATATGGTTGCGGTAGAGGCTAAAATATATAAACACAGGTTAGCAGAGATTAATTACTACGAAGCCAAAAGCCATAAAGATGTAAAACTAAAATGTAAAACCTAGAGGGAACATCGGACCAAAAAGTGGTTGGCCACTTCATTTCCACCATGATCTAAAAAAGAAGCTTCTCTGTAACCCGAAGAACTGAATACGGGGAAAAAAATAACTTTAAAGGTATAAAATCTTTACGATAATCAAAGATTTGGCGTAGGCAACAAATCTCAAACAGCAAGAGGACGACTGTAGTTTACCATGACGATAAATACTGTCAGAGTCTAGCAATTAGCTTCTTAGAGCCAATTAACAGACTACAGCGTTTTAATAAGTTTGTTCGAACATTAATTGTTAGATGTAACTGGATAAAACGGCTACTCCGAGTTTGGAGGTCACCTGTTCACAGCACGTCAGTCGGTGGGTGCTGCACGGCAATGCATTACCGAAGGTCGTGTGTTTGAATCCATGATGAGGTCACGTTTTCCGCTCACCTTGGCAGGTAGTTTCGAAAGTCAAAGTAGCAATCTGCGCCATATCCACGTTTCAGCACTTTCGTATTGCTATTTTGTCTTCGACCCAATGAGATCGAGTCATCAAGCCGTAGCAAGCAGTGACAAATACAATTTGAAACGTGTTTGTTTCTATGCTCTTTTTGATATTTTTTACGTCTAGGGCCTAATACAACGAACCTGCCGCTAGACAATATCTAGCGCTAGTACATGTTGTGGTACTGATGTTAGAACAAGTGCAGTAGTGTATTGTATGGTCAAGTCCTCGTTTAACACACCATAAAATATTTGTTGAGAAATGTGTCAAATCATGATAATCAATAAGCAGCAACGTAATTTGTTAACAACATTTCAGCGAATGTCTTATACTTTTACTTTACAGCTTCAGAAGACTTCATATCGATGTATCTTTGGCAAATCACATCAGCTTAATTTTAGGCGAGTCGATTAGGGTGTGATTCTATTTTTCGTCGATTCTTGAGTAAAATCTGTCACAAGAAATACTAGCTAAACTTCAATTTAAATTTAAAACTAACCAACACCTTTGGGCTAGATTATGTAACAAAAACTGCTTGGTATAAAAACACCATTTTAAATTTTCGATGATGTGCTGAGTAATTTTCCAGTAGAATGAATAACAACATATGTATTCAAACGGAAATTAAAAACATCAGAATTTTAAGAGTTCTAATTAAGGTTTGCCAAAACACATAGGATTTGCCAAAGTAAACTGTCACATGTAATCGCTTTCTTGGATCCACCTTGGAATAAAATGAAAAGTATTTTGATGATGTTCACCAATTCCCAAGAAACAAACATTCCAAATGACTGATTATTTCCTTTAAATAATTCATTCCTTTCAATAATTATTTAGCAAGAAAAAGCATTTTCAAGTCCCATAAACGTATAATCGAGCCTCAAATGATATTATTTCCTTGATATATCTATAATTCATTCCTTTGAATTATTATTTAGGAAGAAAAAGAATTTTTAAGTAACAACAAACGTATAATCGAGCCAGAAATGAGATAAAGTTGAGCTCCATCCGAAGCGTATAACACGGCCATTTGAAAAGTAATTGTTTACACTGAAAGGCTACCATGTGTAATTTGAATATTAATAATAATAATAATAATAACAACAACAACAACAACAACAACAACAACAATAATAATAACAGTAGTATGTGTCATTAAGTGTTACATTCTCCTGTTACGTCTACTGCCCTTCAATGTTTTATCGGCTAATCACGGCAGGAAAAGGAAAACAACACGATGCCATTCAACCCGATAATTGCAAAACTCAAGGTAAACTTGGATAAGAACAATCTGGTTCAAATTTCACGACCTTTTGGCCTGTTTTTTTTTTTTTTTATTACCACCATATAGTGAGCTATGTTAATGAACCTGAATCGGTCTTGATAAAGTACAATTGTTATGCAGAAATGTAGCATGCCAAACAAACTTATCCGAAGACATATTGAAAGCCAAAACTGGGTCAGGGGACTGGCGAAGCTACTATAGTATAAAAAGCACGGTAGTTTGGAGCAAAGCCCCTTCACGTTCTGCTCCGGGGAACAGCTGTCGGTCGAAACGTCAATGTTTTCTAATCAATATTATCGGTAGTCCTGAGACCCTTTTGAGTTTTTACACGTTCAAAATTGCCTACACACATTTTTCACTTTTACATCATATTTTGTATGACCAAAGAAAAAACTTCAAACATTGTTCACCCAATTAGTTAATTAAAGGCCCAAACGGTCTATATTCCTTAGATCCGGCAACGATTTTGGTGCACCATAAAATGTACCGTCGGATCAAAGACATAATTCACCTTTTGTCTGGAATCTTCAGTGATGCAAATACAAGCCTTCTTACGTGGTGTTTGACCTAAAAGTGTGATAGAAAGTTCGTGTAAGGGGAAGCACTTGTGAACTAACCACCTATCGGACTATCCCATCCGGGAATCGAACCCAAGTCTATAATCAAGGAATCAAACCCACGGTATTTGGTTTTACCGTTTAACCCTTTAGCGGTCGATTATGTTTGAAGTCTTCTGGGTCAATTCACTTAGTATAGCGATTCTGTTTGACAGTTTCATTGAGGCCGGACAGAGAGAGGGCTCCAACATGGCAGGTAGACTTTTATACAAGTGGTAACACATTTAAAATCTTAGAACCCGACTGCTGCTGGACAGGTGCAATAGGACTTTGTAATTCCAGTGAACTTACAGTCCACTTGGGGAGGGGTAGGGAGTAGAGTTGACACGGGACTTTTTTTCTCACCCTTTAGGTAATTTTTTAAGCAATATTATAAGTAAAAAATTATATATCCTTTCTTTGAAAGATTTAAATGATAATTTTAAATGTTAAGACTATTACAGCATACATACATACATATTTTATTAATCTTTCCCCAATGGGGCTTTTCAAAGATAAGCTGTATTGAGATTTTAAAGAGAAAAGGAAAAAACTTAGATGCGTCCACTCAAAGGTTTCTCAAAGCATTTCCAAGAAATTAAAAAATGGTTTTCAGGACAATCCGCGGTCGACCACCATCTCACCCGTCATTTCGGCCCCCCTGGCAGCTGTGCTCAACCCTTACGCCGTCTTCGATAGCGCAAAGTAGTTCAGAAACGTAGTTCAACTGTTGTATCGTTATTTTTTCAAGCGCCAAGAATGCCACGTTAAGCTCTATTATCCCTATTCCAGTAGTATGTCTTCTCTTGACGAGCAAAGTCGTCTGGCGTTGGCCAGGGACGTGATAAGCGACTGAACCTGCCAGGAAGGAGTTAATTGAGATAGTTATAATCCTTTCCCGGCGGAATGTCTGTAGAGCAAAGTCGTCTGGAGTTAGTCAGACTGAAGTGACGAAAGACTGATCCTGCCGCAAAAGGAGTTAATCTAGTTTCTTCTATAATTCAAAGTATCGTCCAAAAAGAAAGAATTACTCCAAATAACCGTTGGCTTTTTCCGTAAAAATAGTCAAGGAGTACTCCTTATGCTCAAAAGTGTGGACTTATTAGGTAAAATGGCCATCCCACTGTTGACTCCTCTAGATTACTGACAGGAGATTGGTGTGCGCGTTCTTCCTCATGGTTCTATATGCCCAGGCACTGGTCTAGTGCCAGCAGATTATCCAGAATCACTTGGAAAACTGGTACAAAGTAAATACAGTAGTAAAAAATGTAGTTGAAATAGACCAATGTCTTATTCTGGCGGTGCTGTTTTTAGATAGATATGAGGTACGGCAGTGGATCTGAATGACGAAAGTAAAGAATGCTGTGTCATGGTTACAAGTTAGTTTTCAGCCTCCTCTTTCCATAAAAAGAGATTACAACCATTTCTGCCATTTCGATCAAGATATTATATGTATATGTATGGTATAAGCCATAGCAAAATATATGCCGCACCAATCAAAAGCCTTGAAATTACAATGGTGCGGTTAAATTGAACAAAGCTCTTTTCAACTGCTGGTGGACGTAAGTGCAATCTCAGCTCTATAGGAACAGCCTATCTTGGATTAGAATGTTTGATTTAATGATTTCTGCAAAAGGATTACGTTTCGTA
>JBAHVQ010000511.1:116359-140290 GCA_036872915.1 Nanipora kamurai
CGTAATAACTTCTTTAGATAAATTAAATTGATTGGTAGAAAAAAAGGCTGTGTTAAGGATTTTTGCATCATAGATTTGCATAACATTCTAAAGTGAATATCTCGAGAGTGGAGCTCGATATAAAAGTATGCTCAACGGTATTCTCCATCATCTTTAGAACTAAACAAAGACATGCTCAGACACATCGAGAATGAATAGTTTACAACGAGTGTGGCCTAAGTGATATTTCGGTAGACAACTGATTGGGTTTAACAACAAGTACTTCGACATTTAATAAAAAAGCATGAAAAATAGTTCTCAATTTTGATGGGCTGAGGGCAGTGCAATTTCGAGGTATCACAGTAGAGAAAGAAAATAATTGAGGACCGAAAAGATGAATTTAATTGGTAATAGCATGGTTTCTCGTACAGTTCGTAAACTGACCACGCAATCGTACGTTTCAACACTTTGATGAAGCGTCTGAGGTCGAACCGTCCGGTTCTTCTCATTTCAACTTTAGCTGATGATAAACCTTATAGCTGATGATAAACCTTATAGCTTCTTACCATAGCTTTACACTGCCGATGTGGCATTCCAGTTTTACATCGTCGTATCCGGTTGTTAAACTTTATCATTTAACATTTAGGGCAATATCTGTAGGTTTTACGGCTTGCAGAATTTGAAGCGTCTAACAGTGACGAATTTTCTGACTGAAGCTTGATTTAAATTGTAAAAAATTAATAGAGATAACAGTCTTTTTTTTTTAAAATAAGCTCGTTATTCAAGCAAGTTATTCGTCCCAGCTGCTTGAGGTATGACAATAGAATCTCTAAAACCGTTGTTTAATTTGGCGAACCTGGCATTTCCGATATACTGGCTATCAACTGTCTGTATTTGACGTCAAAGCCACCATGTTGGTGAGCGTGAACAAAAGATTTTTAATTAAATACTTTCACTACTTACACCATTATCACAGCCAAACCCTTTGGTATGTTGACCTCCGCAGATTGAGAGAAGAGACTTAGTCTTTCTCAAGATAATATTATAAGTTGGTTGTGCCATAGGCCCTAAAGCTTACTTAGTTCAAATATTTTGTTTTCCTCTACACGAGCTTAGATAAAATCCAAAAGAGAGTATCACTACGATAAAGCCTAAGAAAAGGTAGAGAAAAAAATATTACTCGCAGGCCTGTTCTCTGAATTTGATCCATTTGCTCAGATACGAAGACCAGAACTTGTAAGCCTATTCCAAAAATTCTGAGCGTGAACTTGAGAATTTGCACTAATTTACCGTACAACAGTAACAATGTCGAATATCAAACTTAAATTTTATCATTGACAGAAACCAAAGATTGAAGGACTAGATAACTTTAGTCAGCGAGAATAGTTACGTTATTTGATAACAATCTTCAATTTTAACGTATTTTTATTTCTGAAAACCACGGACTGAAGCAATCTGGTAATACCTAGCAAGGCATGAACGGAGAATCGTCCCAGAGTACGAGATTAGGATTGAAAGAGAGCTGAGTGAACTGGAATTTTGATTATTCCAAATATTGATGATGCGCAGTCAGGTAGAGGCATAATGATTGGAGACATTCTCTGACCAAAATTATAATTTATTTCGACGAGCCTTCGGCCACTAGACTGTGGTCTTCGACAGGTACATGACTATAGAAAATTGCAAACTTATATACTATGATATAAGTATTATTATATACTATATAGCATATAAGCTTGCAATTTTCTATAGTCATGTACCTGTTGAAGACCACAGTCTAAGTGGCCAAAAGCTCGTCAAAATAAATTATAATCTTGGTCAGAGAACCTCTCTAATCATTAAACTTTGATGATGTTAGATAACGAGCTTGACTTTTATCATTGGAGAGGTCATCATTGATTTTCGCCTTGACTTTGCTTAAAATATTTTTTACACACGGATGCTGCGCAGCAGTACTACGCGTGAGTCCATGCAGGTATTTGCTTACATTTCAAACATTCCAATGGCGTTAGCAATGACGAGACTGCTTTGCGGGTAAACAGATAACCAGTTTGTTATTGCCACGAGAGTTTATTAACCACGTTGATTTTTAACGCAACATGTCGCCCCTTCAAATCTTGTTAAATATCGTTTGCAAATGCCATGCTCCACGTAATGATTTATAAAATCGTTAAATCGTTCCGTATAACTAAAAAGCTTTTCTTAACTTGTATTTCAAGTTTCAAGATGTTAATTTTCGGATTATGTTTTATACTTTATTTTTTAAAATTGTCGGCTGGTTATGGTTTTTAAAAAATAACATTGCGTAATATTCTTTACCGGCAGTGGTCATCAATAAAATACGCATTCAACTGGTTCCGCCAATTCACTGTTTTCATCTTTTCTTAACTTAAATCTTAAGTTGAAAGATGACCTTGTTTTTCGGAATTTGCTTTCTTTTATACTTTCTGAAGTTGTTGGCTGATCATGGTTCTTGGTAGAGTCAAACTGGACAAAGTTTTTCTCACACGCGAGCAAAATAACTTCAATGAGAGAATTGCACGGAGCCAGGAATCGAACCCTAGTCACAGAGGTTAGAGACACGACGCGTTCACAACCACAGAGCAACCAGAAACTCATTATATCGTTACAACGTCACATACAGTCATGTTCTCGGTTCTTGTTGCCTGATTAGCTAATAAACTGTATTTGCCGTCCGCTGGGCATCCGTGCGTCGCCCTCAAAGACCCTTCGATTACGGTGTTGAGGACGTATTAATTTACTGCCAAATATTAAATGTCAAGTATTATTACTTAACTTCCAAATTGAAGAAACCAGCCAGTAATTTGTAACGTTGATTATCAATGGCTTTGAAGGCTTACAAACAGGTATGAGCTCATGAGTTCACAAAAATTCATTCACTCTTGATTAGAATGTAAATGACCTGTTGGTACCGTTATAGATAAAATTCAAGCATCGGTATCCAAGACAGTCACTTGTTCTTATTTACAGTTTCCCGCTGACGGAGTGTCCCTTCACCCCACCGGTACACCAAAACAACACACACCGCGCGCCCCAGCATGCCTCCACGTTGGCACATACCAACCCAGCTACTTAACATCCCCAGTCTACCGGTCACGTAGTCGACTGTCCGTAATCCGTGGTTAATATTAATAGCGTATTGTATTGGTAACGGAATGTTTACTTAATAATTACTAAGGATGTAGGAGTATTCTATTTCAGAATCATCCTCAGGGTAATATGAAAGGATAAATTCGCATTTAACCTACACTGCTGAAGTCAACTGAAAAAGTTGACTCGAGTGGGATTTGAAATCGCACCTTCGGGAATCCGGTCCGCCGCTCGTTTGACTTCAGCAGTGTAGGTTAATTGTGAACTTATCGTTTCATGTGGGAGTATAGAGGAATTAATCTGTTCAAAGACTTGCAATACAATGATTTAAACATTGCGTGACCATGCGGAGGTTGTGGGGACCAGACCTCTCAGATTTTCACCGACAATGGTAAAAAGAGATTGACTCTTGCAGTCAGACTTGGGCCAGTATATAACGTAGGCCAGCAGAAGGCCGATGAACACAAACGGCGCCCGTCATCAATGTTTGGCATTTTACTATACTTGGCACGGCTCTTAGCGGTGGGTTTTTAAGTTCCCCTTTAATAAATTTTAGCCCTGGCAACGCCACAGGGCAAAATATACGACAGTAAATAAGCGGCGGCTGAATTAAGTCGTGAATATCAGTTACAAATCAACTACCGTGGGGTTTTTCGCGACCAAAATAAAGCGCGAATAATTTAAGCTGCGAAATTACTTGTGTGAACGTACCGCTAGCTTAGTTGCCCCAACCATAAGTTGCCGCAATATCATGTAGGAGTCAGGACGAACTAAAATTTAAATGATAGTGTCATAGAAGAAAGTTGCTAAAATAGATAATTTTAGAAGTAGGTCACCATGAGATATATGAAAACGGACAGGGTTGAATCAGCTGATGAAAGGAATTGAAACAACACCGGATTATGGTAATATGTAACTATGTGACTCACTTCACAGAACCAAGTTGGACAGTTTTACGAGGTGAGAAAGAAGATAAAGAAGAAAAAGAAGAGGAGAAGAAAAATAAAAAGGAAAAGAGAAAAGAGAAGAAGCTTAAACAATAAATCAAGAAGAAGGAAGAAAATAAGAAAGAGGATGTAAGCTAAAAAGATGACGACCTGCTTATGACTGAAGCACATCATTGTCACATCAACGAGAGCAGATGCACAACGTGTTGAAGATTTGCTGAGGTCACTCAGGAAGACGAGGAAGAAGTGGAACGAGGGAGGATATACACCGCAAAAGACAAAGGCGAAAGATTATGTAGATACATTAAATACATTGACGGATGTATTTGAAAATTTAACTCAAGGATCCTCTGAACACTGAACTACTTGTTTTGGATGAATCGGATAAATATTCTGAACACTTTTAACCCGTTTATCAATTGCTTACTGTTCATGATTTTGGAAACACTTTCAACTATTCCAGACGGTTCCCGACTATTTCCGCCACTTGATCACAGCTCCAGAACTCTCGCTCTGTCCTGCGATTGGTCAATCATCGAATCGTGGCAACAATATGTGACGTCAGTTATCCGTTCCACATAGAAAGAACAGTGAAATATTTTATAAACATCGGTACCACAGTAACCTGTGGATGTGACTCGATGATCTGGAAAATATACCCTAACAAGAACTAGCTAACGTGGTATAGATTAATACGGATGGTTCGTATTGCTGTATGTATTATACCTTTCTAAACAGTTTCTGCGGTCGCGGACGCGTTGTCTTGCGATAACTGGAATAATCTCCTTCGGGCATTTCTCGCACTCAATTCGTGCTTTGCTACACCGATTCATCTCTGTTGGTACTACGCCAGTATGAATCCTAACAACTTCAGCACTCGTTTAACCAACCAAGAATTATTTAAAGTAAAATTGTCGTTATCATGTTTGTCAAATCGCGTAACCGTCTGCCCTGTTCAGGCAAAACTCTTTCTGTTGAAAGGTGACTCTTGGAAATTATATAAAACTGGAGTGGCTGCGGTAGTACTGAACACGGGTGAATGTGGAGACAGAAATCCCAAAGGGGTAAAACTCTCGTTGGTCGAACTGGAGAGTGGGTTTCCATCTTGGAACGAAGAGTTGTCGGATAGTTCACAATATAAAGCACAAGATACAAAGTTTCATACGTTGGTATTGAATAACAATAATGGAGCCGGAATGGCTGGTTTACAGTTCGAAGAAGAGGGTGCAGCTTCGTTGTTTCTTAAAGAAATTGTTGACTCGATCGACGAACTAAAATCCTCTAATAATGTTACTGAGTTGAGTAAACTGGAGATATCGTCCAGAAAGGAAAAATTGAAGAAGTTTAAAAAGTTAAGGAAAAGTGAGATATCTACGCCATGTCTCTTTACTCATGTCACGAACATAAGTTCTACCCAGGCGGATACCCTCGATGAACCAACCTCTCCGTCGTTTGAACGACAAGAAAGTGACAGTGGTGGTGCTTCTAGTTCGGGTAAGAAATCCGAAAAAATCAAACGAGCGAGATCATTTAGTATGAGCAAGAAAAAATAAAGTAAGGTCATTAGTTGGTATCCCTTCGGTCAGCTATGATCAATTACCACCTGAAACTCGAATGCCAACAAGGAAATATTGTAGATTTGCCTTTTACCAATAATTCAATGCTCAGAATTACTACCACCTGACAACTAGCAATGAATTCGAGAGACCTTTACTCGACATTTCACAAATTAACGAGTCAAGTTGGGAAGTTGTGATAGAGCAGCCCAGGTGATGTAAACTACACGCTACAGGTTCTGTTAAAAATTTCTGATGCCTGTGATGTTTAAATATTGTACACGTAAAAATCCCCCAATATTTGTAGAAGGAAAGCAGTTGCTATAAATACGGATGATCTAAACAACTTGTGGGCAATCTGAAAATGTCTCTGAGCTCGAAAAACCTTGGGACACTTCGTCTTAGTTGAATGCTCATTTGTTCATTGGCGATACATGGTCGCGTCGTAATAAATAGATTTTCATTCGTTGAATTGGTCGGTATTAAACCGGTTTAATGAGTTGAAGTAGTATTACGGGTGATATTTGTTAGATGAAAGCACTTTTTTCATGCCTGTGGAATTCTATACACTGTCACGGTCAAGAATGGAATGGGTGGTTTTTAATTGGAAATACAAAATGCGCCAATAATATTGACGCTTCGTTACGTAAAGATGAAGGTTTATCGATAATCATTTAAATTTTTGAAATTATTCATCAGTACAACTGACACCATGACAATATCTGAGCGCAGCGTACAAATGCGGATTCCGAAATGAATGAATCTGAAGGATCAGATGCCATGACACTGTATTGCATTTATCGGAGAGATTTATTAGCATTCCCATGTGCAATGAATATTGGCCTTTGCGCACTATTTTGGTGTCATCACTTTCAGAGTCAACTTTGATATTGACTGTTAATTTCATTATCACATGACAGTGGTCACTTCAAAACAAGTAGGCCGGGGCAAACAAAATAACACTAGAAAGACCTGTTTATAATCTTGAAAATTAATGAAATTCAACTGTTTTCAAGGTGAATGATATTCAATTTCATTTTGATGTAGGACAGTGAGATTCCTATGACATTGTTGTCCACCAAAGTCACTTACATCGATGGAAACAATAGTGAGTTCTGAAATGCTAAAGTAAATGTTTCCATAATCATCCCCGCGATTTAATTTCAGCTGACTAAATCCACTTGTAGTAAAACTAAGACCTTATAGTTCAATCAACTGGATAATTGCAGTTGTTTGTTGATTTGGTACTGTGCATGTGACCCTAATGGTCTATCAGTATGCTGGAGTAATTCAATTTAAAGATGATCATTGTTGTTGCTGTTGTCTGTGGATAATTCTGTTTTTCAACACTATACCTACTGGCATTTCTTAGTCCAGGACTTAAGTTATGATTTTCAAATAATCACAGTCATTTGTGTTATGATTTCTATTGCTGTAAAGCAATTATCTGTTATCCAGATATACCACATTATGTCAAGATAAACCAAATTTATGTTGACAGCAATGCAGTGATATGTTGTCAAATGCACATACACATTTTTTAAATATTAAGAATGTGATTTTGAATGAAACAGTAAATTGAGTTATGATTTCTTCTCCTAATCCAATTAAAAATGAAATCCCCAGAAGTAAAGCCTCCTTAAGAGCTTAAACACCACATTGTAATCTGCTATAACTGCATACGAACAAGATTATGTTGTTTAAGAGTCTTAGAAAGACATGGGAGTATGCCATTATACGTACATTGAGCATCAACAAAAGAGTTCAAATGGCATGCAGTGACAAAATTGTGATGATATGTAACTAACTTTTGTCTGAAGTGAGTAGTCTTTGTCAGAGTGAAACAGAAAGTAATGATCAAAATTGGGTAAGCTTTTTATGTGAAAAGCAGTACTGTGACAGAGATGTCCAAACTAGTACAAAATGGTCGATATTTTAAAGGATCAGGAAATGGAGAAAGGAGGTGGCTGAGGGCTTAAGCCACCTACAATATTGTGGGAGGAAAATAAAGGAAAATGGAGGACACAAAAGTGCACAGGTTAATTTTTTTATTTGCCCAGACAAGACAACAACAGCTTGAACTTTGTATGAACCTGGTAAGAATCACAATAAGATTATAAGAACTATGGAGCAAGGGATTAAATCATTTGTAAAGGATTCAAGAAAAAGATTTGCTGAATCCACAACATTTAGAAACATTAAGTTGCCAACTTTTGTTCCCTTCATTTTTCTTTGTTTTACCTCCTCCATACTACATCCTTCCCTGCCACCTCCACTCCCAGTCTATTTCCTGATTAGATAATCAAAAGGTTTGAGAAACTGCCAGAACTTAAGAATACTTACACTGACATTTTGAGCGAAGGCCCTTCGTCAGAGTGAAATGTAAAATGGTAAAAAATAAGTGGTGTTTTTATATTGAGAAGAAATCATATGACAAAAAGATGACCAATAGGATTTAAAAATCGATAACAAACTAGCTAATGAGATGTAAATGATGGATAGTCATTTGCTATTTTAAAATGTTGATCAGTTAACTGAAAAGGGGGAGGACCCGGCAAAGGCCTCAAGGGAGGCCTTTTCGGTTAACTGATCGATGTTTTAAAATAGCAAATGACTATCCATCATTTACATCTCATTAGCTAGTTTGTTATTGATTTTTAAATCCTATTGGTCATCTTTTTGTCATATGATTTCTTCTCAATATAAAAACACCACTTATTTTTTTCCATTTTATGTTTCACTCTGACAAAGGGACTTCACTTGAAATGTCAGTTTAGGTATTCTTAAGTTCTGGCAGTTTCTCAAACCTTTTGAATATCTACATAGCTATTCAATACTGCAAACACAGCCCTCTAATTTTTTTACTTCCTGATTAACTTACCAGAAGAGGATGTATCACAAACCATTGTTGAAAAGAAACTGTTTAGGGGAAGCACATCAACTTTTACAACCTGTAGTGATCAAGGGAAATAAAATGAGGAATTTACCATAGTGAGGCACAAACAACCAATACTACAATAAAAAAGAGCTAGAGGGATTAAAAACTGTTTAAAACAGGTATGAAATCAGGAAAGATAAATGAAAACATGATTTTTGAAAATGAAAGACATGTTTTTAGTGACAATAATTATAAGTATTGTAGGTATAGCAAAGGGAAACAGAATAGAAGACAACTGATTTTCAATAATAGTACTGCTATACTGTTACTGACCACATGTTATTCAATTCAGGAATTTGGGATAAAATATGTATAATAGTAAGATGGTAAAAGAGAATAATTTATGGTAATATGGCCATAATAACATGACAGTAAAAGAAAGAACTGGAGGATTTTGCATTACAGTACAGTGCACAAATTTTTGCCAGCTAACAGATCACTGAGAGATGGTTATTTTGTCAACACTTTACAGTAAAGCTGTCATATTCGGACAAGCAATCCTTTTAGTGACCAATTAGTTATATTTGTGCACTGTTTTGTAGTTTCAAAAGCGTTTTTGCACCCTGTCACTTCAGTAGTCCCTCTTATGCCTTTTCCTCTTATACTTTGTTTCCATGGTGTCAGTGGTTTTTCATAGTTCTCTTTGAAATTAACCTGTGGCATATTTTTAACCAGCCTTACTAATAGGCAGAGTAAATTCAAACACGAATGAACTCTATCACACTTTATCAATATGTAATTTAGACAACTGTTTCCAGGAAATCTTATTACAAATTATAATCTTCGGCCAAGTTCTAAGCAATAAAAAACTCATCAACTCCTTTCATAGGAATGGATCCATATTAGATGAGCAATCAATTACTGTGGAACTGTTGTAAGGCCAAAAGGGAAATGCCAAAATTTAAGACAGTGAAATTGACATTTTAAGTTAAGGTCCTTTGCTGGAATGAAATGAAAAGCCTTTGCTTGAAACATCTGTTTTACTATCCTAAATTTTCAGTAGTTCCCTGAACCTTTTGAATTTAGGACTGTTAGTTGCACTGCAAGAAAATTAATCTGGAACACTTTTCACAACAACCGATTGCAGGGAGGAAAGTATATGTCTTGTTTATAAAATGAACAGCAGAAAAATAATCTAGATCCCAGATGTGGTTGTTTGTGGGGACTTGCCAATTTTACAACAATAATATTTACTTTGTATGAATTGCCGTTGTGAGCAAAGCCAGCTAGGGCATGTAAAAGAAGTATTTACCTCGTTTTCCCAATTTTTTAAAGTTTCCTTTTCAAATTTGCTTGCAACAGTAAATTTTTTTCTAATTTACCTGAATTTTGGCTTGAATCAGTGATTAATTTACCTGAATTTATTTTATCACAAATAAAATATTGGGGGTGACATTCCCCACGTACCCCCTGCTCAGCACAGCCCCATTTATATGTTATCCTAGGTGACTATTTCCTGTTTCACGTTTCTTACCAGCAGACTAAACAAAGGCTAGCAATTAAACCTTCATTTTTACCCACGTAATACATCCTAATTGACCTCTAACCCATTATTGATAACAAGCTGACAAACTTAAATCCTACCAGTAATCTTAAACAGAAGACTGACATTGTTGCATTACAATAGTTGATTCATAGTGCACAGGAAAAAAAAAAGTAAGGAGCCTGTAGCTTTGGATGAATCAGTCTCGTGAAAAGCTTTGTCTCAAAAGCCAGTCTCGTTTACCTTGAGGGATGAAGATTATGATGTGATTATGAATCTGAAGAATGGGGTTGGCCAATCACTGAATAAACCTGATCACATTTCAAATCTTAAAAAGTAGTCTTTCAAAATTACAGAAGGTTGGGTAGCTTGAAAACAAGTCAGAGGTAACCAAACACAAATCTCAGAATGCCAAGTGCCACCTGCATGTAATACCCAACCTTTATAAATCCGCCACACAGTATCTCTATTACCATAAATCACTTATTGGGCAAACAGTCCCTCACCTCCAGATAAGGATATAAGAGGGTAAATGCTTACTAACAAAAAGTTCATCATTATTATTATTAATAATAATAATTATTATTATTATTGGGGAAATTGTTGATTCATGAACAATTGGCATTCTGCCACAGAATGTTTTCAAATGCCCTCAATGCCTAAAGTCCAAAGAGAGAACAGAGTGAAATTTCAAAAGGAAGGGGATTATGCAACCAGCATAGCCAAGGTTGGGGAGGGGGGACAGTTTTCCCCAAATAGTTTCAATGAGCATTCGCTTAAAAGAGCCAAATTTGATGGGAAAAACATTTAGGGAGGGGGTAGACTAAGGCAACATGCCTTCGTTTATGGATGACCCCTAGTGACATAAACTTGAGAAGGATTTGGCCCCAAGACTTTGGGTATGGCACTGGGGCCAGCAATCTCAGGACATTGAAAGACAATCTCCTAAGAAAAGATTTCAAATAAGAGTTTACCAATAAAAAAATAAATGGTAGGTAAAATTCATAATGGCAGAGCATTGGGATCTTTCTGTAATCCTTTATATTTTTAAAATTTCTGGGAAAAATTTCTGAGAAAAATTTCTGGGAAAAGCAATGGACAAGTTATGATAAACCCCCCATTTTCCAGTTTTAGCTTCAGTATTCATAGAATAAAATACTTAAATGCAGAGTAAAAAGTCAGTAGTGGAAAGAAGAGAGCAATAGTTTCGTTTTTTAAAGCTATTGGCAGGTGACAAACGAAAGCAGCAAGTTTGTTTGAAAAACAATTCAAGACTGAAAAATATAAATTTTTCAACCGTTTACTCACCTAAGCTCTTCGTGGACTTTTTGTGAACAATTTCTTCTCCGTCATTCAATAATAAACGGCTATTTTCTCGGTTATTTCGCAGATAAACCTGCTTTACAAGGTGGTGCTAAACAAAATTTCGCGCCATTAATTTTCAATGGAGAAAGATGACTGGGTAAAAAAGAATGGGGCGAGGAAAGGTTCCCAAACCCCTGATTGGTTTATTTCAAGGCAAACAATGAAGCACTTGGAGATACATGGGCACTACCAAGGGTGTATATAGGGGTATAGTCGATCCACCTCCATCCACTGTTTATCTCATATTTCCCACCTATTGTAAAGATGAACTCATTAGCAAATTTTCAATTAAGTTTGACACGTGTACACTGAGTTGAAAAGACTAATTTTGCCAGACTTGCCAAGGATTATCCAACGTTCATTGTTGACATTACAACTGAAAGAACTATCTTATTTTTTATTTTATTGTGGAAGTGCTTAAAATGATCACTGTGAGTTTTAAATATTTTGGAATCTCTTCAAGATATGGACCTTACTAGAATTCCATTTACAGCTCAGAACCCATTCAGCAAAATCTTTATCGTACACCTGATAAATTATTTCCATGAAGAAGGAACAAGACGGTAAATAACAGGATGGTAAAGATAGGTTGGTAGATGAGACAATCGTAAACTGGGAAACATTTTTTGTGGCAAAATTTACAGTAGGTCTTCCTTGCACTAACAAATTTGAATGATATGTTGAAGTAACTAGCCTATGACTTTGCCAGGAACCATGCCAAGTGTTTTTGATATTTCTTCTGGAACATTTTTTTCTGGAATTAGTTGTGAGATCTGGCTGTGAATGGGTTACAGATAGAGAGGCTAGATAACAGCCATGGGATGTATATAGGTGGATTTCCAAATGGCTTGCTTGTAGGCCAGTTTCAGAACCAACATTTAGAGGGAAGGTCCTCAGTTGGAGTTGACAGTTTCTGTATCCTTTGGTCTTACATACATTATTCAATACTGCCTGCCTACACAGTGCTCTACCCTTATAGCAACAGTTTTAGAACCATTGGCTTAGACAGGGGGACTTCAGCCATTTGCAAAAACAATATTATGAAAATTAATTTATGAAGGGTAGAGATGAGAGTAGAGTGACACTTGCCATACAGAGAAAAGATTTACAAGAACAGGTAATTTTGATATCCCAGCACTTTAAATGTCCGTAGGCAGCTGGCAGAGTCAGTAAACAGACTACCACTGGACACAAAACTGTAATATTTCATTTGTGCACCAGCAAGAAAGAGTCTCGGGTGATGAGGATGTTAATATTTGTAAAATGCTCACCATAGGCCCAAGCTTTTTTGTTCAGGGTTCACCACTGGGTTGACACACCAAAACACCAGAATATTCCTACCCTGACTGAAACACTTCGTTTTACAACCCTCTAAATATTAAAACTTCACACAAAAACTGAGAAAAGAATAATTATATTGCATTGAGCTATTGAGGGGGGGGGAGGTGATTAAATCAGACAGTGAAAAAGTACAAGTTCGTTGCCCAGGAAACTAACTTCAGAATGTGAACTGCTGACCTGTGAACTACAGGCTCTTCAAGATGGCGGATGGGGATAATCTTTGGACGTTTCACCTGACGCTGGTTCGACAGTAAGTTTGTGAAGAAGACCTGTCTTACTAAATCGTTTCAGATACTATATAAATACCTAGACGATCAGCCATTTAGATTATTTGCCTTTTTACAGTGGAGAAACATTTGAAAACCGAAACAAAATTATTCAAGGTAAAGTATGAAGAGATAGTTTTACAACTTGAAAATTAATTACAAATGGAAATGGCCAATGTTGTTGACGAACATATTTCGTGGTAGGGCAAAAGGATACTGAGTTAAACGAAGAGGGAAAAGAACAGATTCGGCTTGTGTCAAAAAGATTGAACCACGAACACTTTACAAAAGTATTTAGCAGTGATTTGCAAAGAGCATTAAAGGTAAAATGTAGGAGAAACAAAATGTAAACCTTTATTGGTGGAAAATTGTAGTCAACTAGTTTTGTTGGTTTTGATAAGAAAATATCTGCAATATATGTCTTATTTTTACATTTTTTAACTGTTAAGCATTATACCATTCACTCAAACATTTTTTATTTGCATAATCTTTGGTTCTGACAATTTTGTATCCATTGCAATCTTTAATCAACTGTCAATCATAAACCAATAGAATTTATTGTAATTCTCATGTACCAGTGGTACATAACACATCTTGAATAAAGCTCTTATAGACAACCAATTTGGTATGCATAAACTCCATTCATGAGACATGGTGACCTGATGGTTGCTATACAGTTGGTTGAAGAATGCCAGAGATTTAATAATGGTGGTATAAACATGATGTAGGCTATATGGAGTAAAGCAAAGCACAGTTTAGTTCAAAGGAACAGGGGTGCAGCCAGAGGGGCTATGGCCAGGGGAGGGTACAGAATGCTCAAAATTGCAATCTAATAACTTATAATAATTTTTAAAATTAATAAAGGCCATCTTTGGAAGGAATGGGTTCTCTGGATGTAAACTCAGCATGTCTGAACACAGTCTGGTGATTAAGGATTTTACTTTATGCAGTTTGTGTGGTAATTTGATAATCTAACATTTTTCCTTTTTTGTTTCCAGACAGCTGAAGAAATATGCCAAAATAACTTATTCTCCAAGGATATGAAGATTGTTAAAGAACCATTGTTACGTGAAAGGGTAAAAAAGAATTAATTCAATTCACAAAAAATTCTTTGTTCTTATAAGTTGTATCATGGAAAATGCAATACCTTTGAAGTTTTAGAATTATTTTTCCAGTTCTGTGTTGCTACTTCAAGTAGCACTATGTGTATCTTAAGGACAATTAGTAATTGTTGCTTGCAAAAACATCAGCAAAATTTTAGTAGAGGAAATGGGTCATAAGTTTCAAAATCCCTTCATCATTAACTAGGACCAACATGTCTGCTATAAAGAATTTGCAATATAATAGATGTGAGTAGCAATACCTAAAAATAAGTCTTGGACCAATGTTCCCTAAAGTCCTTCTAATAAAGCATGTGCTGCATATTTTGTATTCAGGGCTATGGTGTAGCTGAAGGCCAAACTTTAGCAGAGTTCAAGAAATTATATCGACAAGGAAAGTTACCAGAGGGAGCAGAAACATGTCAGGAAGTAGACAAGAGAGCAGTGATATTCTTTGAAAGGCTCTTGAAAGAACTTACTTGGTCAACTAAACCACTTTACTCAGAAGATAAGCTCAGTACAGACAAGGAGGTGCCAGTACACATCTTGTTGGTGTCACATGGTGGATGGATAAGGAGTTTGATAAAACATTTTGCTAACAACTTGCCCAGTCAATTTCCATCAGAAATAAATAAACTTGCACGTCAAGTTAGTCCAAACACTGGATTATCTGCATTCAAACTTACAATTCATAATGGAGAAGTAAAGAACTTAGAATGTTTGCAATTTTATGATAAGTCACATTTAAATTACCAGTAAAATGAAATGGAATTGTATTTGTAATAATTGTTTCCTTATGAAGAATCCATAAGTATGGCTTAAAAATCTTAAAACCACCATGCTAAACTTAAATTAAACATAAATTCTAAAAAAGTCAAACTAAAATACAATTACGGAATGTTTTCAACTGAAATGTCATCACCAGTAAACATTTTTCACAATGATATTTGAGTTGAAAACAGTCTGTAATTTAATTCAACCTTCCAAGACTTTTTAGCCTCTGCCTGTATTTAGGGAATTGTATTTATTTTGAAATTAAAATTTGCAGCAAACAAAATCTAGCCAACCTTTGAAAACCTGCACAGGTACATGTATGAGAGGTAAGTTGCCAACTTAGGTTACCACTATAAAGAGTGTATGGAGAGAACAATATTATTGAAGTCTGGACACAACCTTGTAAATAAATATTCAATTGAATAAAAGGTCAGAAATAACAGTCACTACTGAATATGAACAAACAGCTCCTCTCACATTTTTTTTGCCAACTAAAACCAGTGGGAAAAGCATTCCAAATACCTGGAAAAAATTTGTACAAATGTTACCTAAATAAAAACACCATCTGTTCACTTTCCTGTATCATATTCAGCCAAACTTCAAAACGACAGCTGGCTTGTTTTGGTTCTTGGGTACTCAGCATTTATATTTAACATTGAGCAAATCTGAAAGTAGCAATAGTAGATGCATGAGTATATTTTGGGTAAGATTTAAATGTAGTTAATACAGAATGTCCCCAGACTATGTCTCCACCCAACAAACATTTGAGCATGTAATTTAAAATGCTAGAATAACAAAGAAGTTAAACAGATATGAAGCTCTGTCCTTAGTTTATATTGTGTAGAGATTCTACAAAATATTGTACACCAATGCAGCAGCTAGATCACATATATTACATTACATTGACCAATGTTGGACTTATGGAGATTTTGATGTTACCACTAAAAGTAAATCCACTATGCAAATACCGTAATTACTTTTTTCAGTTTAGTTTCACACCATAGAGTCAGGTAGGTTTTCATGAGGGCACATTATAAATTAATACCTTGGGTTGTAAATCTAACCACTGCAGCTCTAAACTGAGTGGGTTCCAGGTACATTTTTGAGACACCCTATACAGTTATCGTAAAGTACATACAAATACAATGTTTTGTATGTGTCAATGATTTTTTATTGGGATAGAAAGATAGTAATAAATGACAGAGTTTATGCTATCCTTTTTAGTGATGAAATGTTCAGCTTTTTAAACAAAACTTAGTACTACCTGTAAGTTTAAAATAAAATTTTTGTTGGTAAAGCATTAGGGCTGACATGAAGAGGATGAAGGAAGATCAGCTATTAACTGAGCAGGCAGAAAGCATAATCTACTTAATTCCATGACCATGTGTAAGAAGATCCATGACCTGAAAACTTGGAGACTTGTGCAATGAAAAACAATTACCCAGCCCTTTGGAACAATTTAACAACATTCCCAGACAACATTCTGTGAGTTTAAGTATATTAAAACAAATATCTTCACAAAAAGTAACATAACACAAAAAATCTTGAGAAAACTTGAAAATTGAAGTAGGCAAAATGAAATCTATTTTGTTTTCTTTTTTAAAAAAAATTTTGATTTTCCATGACTTACCATGACCAGCACTAACTTTCCAAGTTTTCCAGGCATGGATTTTGAAGTATACAGAACATTTTCAAGTATACAGAACATCTGGTCTTAAAAAATTCTGTACAATTAAATATTCACTTCTTTTTCTCTGTTACTTTAAAATACAATTTTAATTTTTACCTGCTTAAACTTTGCTCTAATTATCTGAAGCTCTGAAATTAAGTCTTTTGAGTTATCACCCCAGTTGAGTGACAATAACCTCTTAAGAGATTCTAATTTTACTTTCACTCTGAAAGAAAGTAGTTTGGTATGTGTAAGCAATCCTCTTGGGCATCAAATCGGCTCAGAACCAAAATTTAAAAAACTAAACGTAATGATTTTCAAGCATCAGGTATTGGACAACACAGTAGAGTTAATCAAAGGTGTGAGAGGAAATTGCAGGTCTGGTCATTCTACTACAACTTCTCAGTCTGTTTTGCGTGAAATGTTACATAATGGACCAGCTGTCCTAATCTCAGCCTTTGACTTTTCTTCTATCAATTTTATTGAGTATATGCAATCATTTAAGCTGTTATCTGACCTGCCTGTAGACATTTAAAAGGCATTGAAATGAACCAGAGAAATGTGATCTGTAAAATGGATCATGTACAGTTGCAGAACCTTAACTATGACAGGTCAAAATCTTCAAACCTTCAATCCTCATACACATATCCCTGTGTCTCTATACTGAATTAAAATATACAATAAAACATTGATTATCTGGGCCTCCATTATCTAGACTTTGCTCGGACATGGCTGACAATAAACAAAATGTCCGTGGATAATGAACTTTTCTCTTAATCGCTGCGGCCACTTTTAGCTGTGCATACAGTTCTGTAAGTTGACCAATATACAGTATTTGCCTAGATCATGGAACATTGAAACCTATTTTGGTGAAAACCAGCTTCCTAAATTAAAAAGGCTTTTTAAAATTTGTCTCGGTTATGACACCATTTTTGAAATGTGTCAAGATGCAGCAGACGTTGTTTGATCAAGGTTTGAAGTTTCTGTAATAATATACCTATGCCACTGTATATTATGACAATGATTACAATGTAATTGAATATAGAAATCTTACACTTTCTCACAAAATATTTATTGTAAAAGTGTGATTTTACATTTGGGCTGTCAGTGTTGAATCTTTTGGGTAATTGGAAATGGGTAATTTTGCTATAAAAACCTGAATTCAACTAAATATGATATGCTCTAATATACCCAACCTGGAATAATCATGTTTACTTGATTCACAGCAAGCTAACCATGTCAAAACAAAACCTTTATAAAAACCAACCTAAAATAGAAATAAATTTTACAAATGTTATCCATGGGTATAAGAATTGGGAGGCTGTAAAGATACATTAATAGAAGAGGGGGCATGCCCCCAATATTTATGACAGCTGCTATTTTTTTATCCTTTAGTTGATCATGTTGGACCAAACAAAATCAGTTTTTAACTAAATATTTGAGGATATTAGACTGAAGCCCACCAGTAGAGCTAACTGGTCACAAGATTTTTTAAAATCTGCTCTCAGAATGCAGGATATAGCATTTAAGAGCTTTTCCTATGCTATGTCAACCTACAGCATGATGATTTCCAACAATTTTTCCCATCAGTATACTTGCATAGGCTCACCTTCATTCTTTTGGATTCTGTTTTTTGAAAAAATGCAAAAGCTCAGCATAATGGATGAACTTGAATTGAATTCAAAAGAATGAAGTTGAGACTATGTGTGTATAATGATGCATTGTGATATTTATCCAATTGTTTTATTATTTCAAATTAAATTAAACATGTTTAGAGAATTCACAGACACCACAAACCACAGTTAGTTCATTATTAAATTTTCAAATGGGAATTTTCAGTTATTTTAATTTTCTAAGTCACAAAGTTTTTAACATATTACTGGCATACTGCAATTAAAATTTTACCCAATTAAATGTTACCATTAAATATTGATAGTAATACATAATTTACTTTTAATTTATTTAAACATTTTCTTTTCCAAGTAAGTATACCCTCTCAGGATGATCAGAAAGCTTACCTCAGCACCGAACTCATTTCCTTTTTTCAAACCAATTTCAAATCCTTCCCACCAACCATTTGATTTTCCTTCTTCAAAACCCTCTTGATATCCCTGCTTCTGACAACTTATAAAACAAGAATTTTGCGTATATTTTTAAGCATTAAGTCAAAAAATGTCTTTTTGGACTCAAGCAGTTCTATTAATCTTACTTTTCCTCAAAAAAAATTACAGAATCAAATAAGTCATCCTTTTGAGAATTCATGTTGATGCTGAACTGTAGTATTACTTGATGCAGGCTAACGTCGTTATGGTAGGGGTATCTGGGGACAGTAAGGAAAGTAAGGGAAGATGTCGCACCGTAGCTGCGAAGTGAAAGAAAGTGGGATGGACGGTGATCTAATGTTTGTTGGTTAATTCGATGGTTCATCTTTCCAGGGAATTTCTTATTATTAAGTAAATATGGATAGCGACGGACTTCCTATTGTGGGACCAGCCATTGATCTAACAAAGGTAGATATCATAGAGTCAATGCATCTTTCAGTTGTCTAGAACTGGTTGATTTTAATCCACCCAAATTCTGATGTAAATTAAATGGAATAGACGTCCAATTTTGTATTTAGTGTAGACTGATAAGTAATCCCTGTAAAAAGAACTTAACCTTTGACTAGAACCCTAATCCTAAACTAAATCAGAGCACTAACTACTAAGGACAAAATAGTTTTAGTTAAAGCTGAACAGAAAGTTTGTTCATGTGGGTGCTTGGTAAATATCAGACGACTAGAGGACGTTTGTCAAGCTCGTTCTCCCAGAGCAATGATTTCTGAGCCTTAGATGGGAATTGAACCCACACCCTTCTGATGACTGGAGAGACGTTCTAACCTTTGAGCTACCACAAAGAGATGGTAAGCTTGGGTGCAGGTTCGTCGTGTGTACTGCCTAAGCAGAAGTCATGATACGATAATTATGATGGAAATACTTAATGCTGGACACAAAGTTTGTTCGTGTGGGAGCTTGGTAAATATCAGATGACTAGAGGACGTTCGTCAAGCTCGTTCTCTCAGAAAAACAATTTCTGAGCCCTAGATGGGAATCTAAATCCGCAACCTTCTGATGACCGGTTTAAGTATTGCCATCATTATTATCATATCGTGACTTCCACTTAGGCAGTATATATGATGAACCTGCACCCTAGCTCATCATCTGAGTTGTGGTAGCTCAATGGTCAGAACATCTCTCCAGTCATCAGAAGGTTGCAAGTTTGATTCCCGTCCAGGGCTCAGAAATTGTTTTTCTGAGAGAACAAGCTTGATGAATGTCCTCTAGTTGTCCAAAATAGTTTTATTTATTTCAAGCAAATTAATCTTGAGTCAGTTGTTTGCTTATTGGCCATTCCAGTGCTGGTCCAAGGATCTGGTTACAATGACATTGCATTATGGGACTGTTTAGAGATAACTCTTTTTTTTTGCATCCCAAAAAAACAGTTCCACAATTTAATTCAAACCTGGTCATTACCAGGCCCCAGGCGCAACTTCAGTATGTCAAATTTAAAGTTACAATGGGTCAATGAAGTAATCCATGAGCATTTTGCCAAGGTACAATTATTGTAGTCTAACATTAAGGGCCTTTTCCAAGCACAACTGTACTGGGACCATATCTGTACCAAGTTTTATGCTACATAGAATGTTTACCTCAAACTGTGGTTTACTAGTTCGTTGGTGCATTTGGCTTGACTTCTTATCACCAAGAATGAATTTCAAAATTGACTTTTCAAAGAACCAGCCAGTCTGTTCAGCCTATAGCAAACATGCAAACACACACAGAATCAATGATATATATATATTTGTGAATACAGATAATGGTGATAACTACTGGATAAAATTATTTTTAAGGTGAAATCTAAAATGTACTGTACATTATTTAACAGATAAACAACAAAATAAAGTCAAAATGAGGTCAAAATTTTTGTTGTTTTCAACTTGACAAAGGGCAAAATATTACCATTTTAAATTTCATCTTTTTTTGTTGGAAATCTTGAATTTACAAAATGCTTGTTTTTAGAGTTGCTTTCCATGTTTATTTTTTGAAATTGTTGACTGGTTTGGGCTTACTGTATTTAACAGAATAATTAATGTATTTACAGTACTTTTGTCAACTTTACACTGAAGTATTTCCAATACCATATATTAACTTAATTAATTTTTAACTTTTTTTGTATAGGTTGGGTCAATAAACCAAAAAAGAACAATTGCATTTTTAAATCATTTTATCACTCATACAGCAAGCTTTCTGAATAGATTTTCATGTGTCTGTGAGGAGGTACTGTAGGTATTAATACAATGATCTTGCCTCAGTATGTTCCTAATATACCGGGACAGTAATTAATCTGGTAACTTAATTATACTCACACAAGTTCTAGAATAATCAAGGTCACACTAAATGTTATTAGTCATTTTAAAAGGTGAGGGTTAAAAAGATCATTGCCTTTATTTTTTCAGACCCACTGTGGCAATATATTGCACAGGCTATTTTACTACGGTATACTGTAAAATCACCCAGTTATTTAGGAAAATAATATCTTTTTTACCATTAAGAAATTGTCTGAGCTGTCCAACAGAATCCAGAGAGTGGAGGTCACAATGAGTATTCTGGAAGCAAAGGTATGGAGGGAAAAATCAACATGCAGCTGATATTTTAAGATCAGCTAGAGGCTGTTTACCAAGCTTTTAAATAACTATTTGCCTGTATTACACAAAGTACACCTTTACTAAGACAGGCCATTGGAACAGCTTATGGCAGTCAGATTGATATACTATATCTTCTTGTGGTTTCTGTTGCCAAGAAATCATCTGCAATCATTTTACCTTTTTGTCATGGATTCTAATTGTGTGTACTTGGGTATAAAACAGGAACTATGTAATGTAATAAAACTCTCAGTGGATGTTTTGCATCATGGACAGTGGCATGTGATAGTCTATGATTGTTTGCATGTACCTTTTTAAGGTTCAACTGTTGGGGAAAAGTCTCAGAGAAGGGAAAGCAAGATATGTGTAACTGTACTATTGTTTTCTTGTTTTTATGCTAGCTAGCATCAATACCTGGCTTAGAGAATGTTACTGTTGAAACAAATCAAGCTCCTAGTGCAGCAACAGAACAAGCAAATTCTGCTACCACAGCTACGACATCCCTTGGAAACCAGGACACCACTGAACAAGTATGTTAACCAAAAACTGTTTATTCCTTCTATCTGTATCTTACTGTAGGTTCTTTTTTTCTTTTCTCATCTTCTTCTTCTTTTTTTTTAAAGCAACATATATGCAAAATACAGTAATATGCAGAAAAAGTTCAACAGACTGAACTGCATATCTAATGTAGTTGTAATCATTTCATAAGAAAGAACCTTCTTTTTGAGATTATGATAGCATCAAGTAATTGTGCTGTTATTGTTTTATTATTTTTAAATTTCAGTTTTACACTGTGCCATTCTTTTTAGGTAAATGAGGAACAACCAACACAAGTTGAGGAGGAAACAACTCAACCAGGTCCTGTACACTTTGTTATGATAACCTGATCCGTCAGTTCAGAAAAACATGAGAAGACATAACTTTATCGACAATGGTCAATAAAAATAAAATATAAGATGGGAAGTCTCACTGAAATTCTGTACTTGCAGTATATGAAGCTGATTATCAAAAATGTTATTTATATGCATGTATAATCACAATAATTCTTTTTTTAGTGATGACTGTTGCAAAAGATCCTCGTTATGCCAAGTACTTTCAAATGATGAAAGTTGTAAGTCAAGTTTAGAGAGAAAAAAAACATTGTACATATACCGTAGTAATAAGTGTAGTTAGTTCAAACATGATAGGTCAAGGGACATGGTGAACTGAAATAGTCAACATGCAGGTATCCTGTGCTCTTTGGTACACATGTAAAAATCTCACAGCTTGTTAACAAGTTGTGTTCTCAACAGATTTGTGGCATGTTGGTTAACAAGCTGTAGTAAGCCTGTTGTTTTGTCAAGCTGTTGCAAACTTGTGGTTAACAACCTTTTAGCACGTTGATAATTGTGAGACAGCAGCAAGTTGTTGGGACAACTTGCAACAAGCCTGTTGGAGTCATCAGTCATGTTACAAATCTGCAATGAGCTGTTACAGACTCATTAACAACTTGGGACAACCAGTGCAAATGCATTGCGGTGACAGCTTGTTGGAACAACATGTGTATTTTGACACATGTACTCAAAGCAGGTTTTATGCAGAGGATCATCTGGATTTCCTTCTTCATGTATTGGTGGCCACTTTAGAAACATCAGTTTTTTGAACATCAATATTAAAAATTTTCTAGTATGGAATATGCCTCCAATTTCCCAGGTTACTGCCTCGGAGGTTTTTGGAAGTCAAGTGGTGAAACCCAGAATCATGTAGTGTGTTGTTTTCTTTACTGTTTTTATTTTTCTTAATCTTGTGGTTTGAATTATGGGATGAAATTGGCCAAAAGATATCTATTATTGTTGCTTTCTTACTTAGATACTGTACATTATGCAGAGATACAGATATGTATCTGTATATGTGCATACAATACATACATATGTGCACATACATATTAAACTTTTTCTAGCACTACCAGTTTAGTAAAACTTACTTTAACTGTTTAGTAAAACTACATAATAAAGTTACAGTATGAACTGGTAAATTCACATGAAGTTGTCCCAAGATATGGTCTGAATCCCTTCCATTGATACTGTATTAATTTTCCAGTAATGGTTCTATCTGGCTTGAGTAGAAGAATGAACTTGGGTAGAGAATAATGATGTTAGTTGTTACTCCGAGTGATGAACCATACTGGACAAGTAGAGTTTTCTCTACTTGTCCGGTATGGTTCGTCACTTGGAGTAACAGCTAATGTCATGGTTCTATCTGTTCTAAAATATGAAATTTCATGTAAACTTGAATCAACGTCTGTATTAGTACATACTGCAGAATGCACGTGGTAAAAACTTTGTTATTGTTTCTGTAGGGTGTTCCATTGATGGCATTGAGACCAAAAGTCTTGGCTGATGGATTAGATCCTGATCTCCTTGAGTGAGTATAATGTTGATGTTTAATTTGTACATATTTATTTATTTATTTATTTTACTTATTTTACTATCACATATTTTGACCTGCATTATAAATAAAAATTATAAATTAAATAGAAAAATCTATTTAAAATGTTCCCATAGTAATATGGTCAAATGCCTTACATGTCTAATCCACTATGCTGGCCCTACCATCCTGATCAATACTAAAACACTAGCTACTGTACAGTATTTTAATATTATATTCTGCCTAACCCTAAAGGACCCCAGATGCCCCTGCACCTGGTGGAGGTAGTCAAATGCCTAAAGATAGTGACAACGA
>JBAHVQ010000511.1:172834-188267 GCA_036872915.1 Nanipora kamurai
GACCATCTATAAAATACAAAAAAATTCAGTATTTATACCTACAGTACTAATTGTCACTTATCAAATAATATTGTTAAAATCAAATCATAATCATTACAATAATGTACGTAATACTGATATGGTAATAACATTTGATAAACATAAACAACAAACAATTTATTGTTCCTCTAATGCATGATTTACAAAAACATTGTTTTCTATTTTGATTTCTCTAATTGTTATTGCATATCATGCTTTCTGTTGTATAGAGTAGGGACTTTGTGTAAGATAATTAATATTTATAAGTGTTAGGGAGTGAGAAGACTGGGCTGGAGAGGCTTCCAGAGAACATTAGCTAGTTGGTTTTCTTGGCATTATATCTAGTACTTGAATCCACATCAATCCGGGACTCATTTGTGTTTTATTGAGCACATAACACTTTCCATTTCATTTTGTTTTATCTGACATATTTTTCAGTTTACTTTTAAGCACTGCATACGTGTTTATGTCATTAATTTTACTTCAACTACTATCTTATTTTGCTTTTCATCACTTTATTTCCTTTAATTTTAATCATACACCATGTCTCATTTTGGTTTACTTTTTACTTATGGCTGACTAGATAAACAAGGTAAAGTGGTATGGTTCAATTTACTTGGTTGCTCGAAGGGCTGTTAACTTTTTGTATTGTCTGCTGACTATAGCATTGCTTGCTTGGCGGACTCCTAATCAAGCCAACATCCACCAAATTGTTGCTTTATTTGTTCACAAGCTCTGCTGCACCAAATGATTAATGAATGCCTTGAATAACATAATTATATCATCTTCAACCAGTCTCTAATTTTCAGAAATTGCAGCACAAATAGTACAAATTCTTCAGGTCTTAGTCTCCCTTTCCCTCGTACATATTCATCCATGAGATGGCTTACAGGTTGTAATGCTTATGTTGGATACAGATAACTCCTCTTTTTTCCATTTTATATTATTACAATTCAACATACTTCATTTTCCCCTCTCTTTTCTTTATAATCTTCTTTCTTTCCTGTCATCACTCAAGTTTATTTCTTTATGTTATATTTCCTTTTATTTTACTTCAGTGCATCTTTAACGTCATTTATTCAACTTTTTCTCATTACATATCAGTATTATCATTCTTCTTACCTTCTTTTTTACTCCGAGATATAATATTCCACTCTGTATCATCTGAATGTACATCATAATCCTCAAACACAGCCTCACTTGACATTGGGACCCAATTTACAAAGCACAAATCATTCTGTTTTCAAATGAAAAATAGATTTGAATAAAATTTGATTAAGAAATTAATTGTAGTGAATAAATTTTTTTTTCAAATCTTACATCCAGGTGTTATATACATGGGTACATATACATATATATATTTATGCATACATGTATTTATATGTACATCAGAGTTTCCATGGCAACATTTGTTTACAAATAATTGGGTGTGCATCAAACAATTTAATGTTAAATTTCTCTTGAAGTCCAAAGATTTCAGCTCCAATATTTTGATATTTATGCCTACTAAACCATGAGAGGCTAATTCAGTACAGGCTCAGACAAGATTGGGTTAAGATGTATCCCACAATCATGGTAAGCAAAGTTAGAACATACTGCACTTTTTAATGGTGCACTGTCAGCCTAGGTTTTCAGGACACAACTACTTAAGTTTACAATGTTTACCACAACGGAATTCTAAATAGTGTGACTAAATATAGGCTTGTGGTTTGTTTTTTTACGTTAATTTGTGGGTAAAAATGAAAAGGAAATAAAATAGCACACACAACTGAATATGAAATAAATTATATCGTCATGTAGTTTCACAATAACTGACGGAAGGCTATTTTAAGCAATAAGCACTCTTCTCTATAAACAAAAATACTGAAATTGTCTGTTGTTTGACAAATCACATACCATAACCTTGTACTCCCATGGGGAAAATCAACCGCCGACTGACATTTTGATCCTTTTAAAATAGCTGAGGAATATAGTTTAATATTTGCAAATACCTTTTCCATGATAGATATTTGTCCACGTATGATGTTAGCAGAATAATTACTAGCCGCTGAAGTTGAAGTATGCACGAAGACATCATCTTGAATATAAACCACCTATAACCAAAACAGCTTAAGTTCAATCTAAAGATTCTAATAAAAGCACGGTGGCCAACAACTAGAAAGAAAAAAATAAAAACATTCCTTGGGTTTCGATTTTTTCGAACTTTTCTTTACATCTCCGTCTTCCGTGGATTCGGCCATAATTGTTTTGCACAAATTGTCGGATGCTTATGATGGACTGGGCTATAGTCTGGAAATAGAACGTCCTGTAAGCATTACGTAATGGAACTATTTTTGTGTAACGGTGAATGTTGAAAACATCAAATGAAAAGTTTTACGATTTTAAAATAAGAAAAATATGCCAAACCTTTTTTGTGAAACCTCAGAATCTATAGAATTTTACATGAGAACAAATTGGGATATAAATAAAACAATCTAAGAATTCTCAAAAAAGGTGTTTTTCAGCTGTTCCATAAATAACCCCCATCCATCCTAACTATCCCTTATGGAATCTTGTTACACATTCTTTAATTCCTTTTCCTTCTTCTGTCAATGATAGTGTATGCAAAAAATTGATAAAGATGTCAGTATTTCCACCTTGATACTTCACTGTTCGTTCCAGTTCACAACTTTTCATTCAATGGCTCATTGGGAGGGATATTTACGTGACAAGATCAACGCCAAAGTGGTAATAAATTTTATTTCAAGACGAGTAGACTTCAAGCTGTTTCATTTTCTCACCTTTTTGATCTATTTTCCAGTATCCAAATTATGTGGCAGCTATAAAGGACGCCAAAATCGCCCTTGAGCAGTACCCGACTTTAAAACCAACAGTAAAAAACTATGGTGAGACTCTTTTCTCAACTCCAAGGATTTGTTTACATAGTAATGTATTTATTTCAATTCTCTGAATTCTTGCATTAGTTCATCATGATCGCGGTGCCCAGGAGCTTGTATCTCTAGAAGGAACAATACCTGTAGTTTATCGAGGTATGTAATGTTGAGCACTGATATTTAAAATGCGGGGACATACTGTAAATACGGGTAGCTACCTGTACGTCATAATATTTGCCTTATTCAGCTTCAACTTCAAAAGCAAATTTATTCTGTAGTTCACGACATGTGCATAGAATTTATAGAATTTTTGTCTATAGAGGTTCTGGGGTGCTGTATTCATGACTTGATCAAGGGCTGTCATATAACCCTCTCCCTATCAAAAATTATACTCAACTATTTTACTCTGAATAATGCCGGACTATTTTACTCTGTCTAACATTTGGCAATTTTATTTATCAAGTGGAAAACTTCAGGCTGGGAAAGAGTTATTGTTCAAAATAAAGGTGGTGAAATGCATTTTTGCAATATTAAAATCATTGTTCCAGGGAAAATGTTTGCCCTCTCTTTGACCCTAAAGAAGAGTGTCAATAGTTCACAATTGTATGGTGAACACTTTTCCATTACTGACAAAGGTTTGTAAAAACAGCTGTGGAATTGGGTGATCAAATGATATCCAGAATGACTTGGTGTTCTGATATGATAGATCACAAAGTCTTACTGTATGTCCTTTAACTTTGTTTATTTTGTTTACTTGAACAATGAATGAAAAATATCCAAAACTCAGCAGAGGTAGATAGGCTAGTTAGCTTATTTACATGAGGGACTGATCCCTAGGCTATTTTCACATTTTTCACTGATAGATCAGCTAAATCAAATATTCAAGGGCTCAATTCCTGGGCTATTTCCCCAACCTTTTAGCAGTGAAGTAAAATGGGTAATAATAAATTGGTAGTAATAAGGACTGGGGCATTAGACTCATTTAGTTAAAATTTTCTCCTTTTCCCCACTGAAAGTAATATTATATCTTGACAGGTACCACTTATAACATCCCAATATCTATTTGGCTTCAAGATCGACATCCTTTCATACCTCCCCTTGCATATGTAGTACCAACAGCTGAAATGGAAATAAAAGTGGGAAAACATGTTGACAATCATGGAAGAGTCTATTTGCCTTTCCTAACAGAGTGGAAACATGTGAGTATATCATTATCAACACCTTAGTATTCTTGCTGCTTGTTTTATTAGTTCATTGAACAGCCATGTAATAATGCATGAAATATACAGTACAGCAAACTACCTTATGAAATACATGGAAATAGTGGGGTTTATTTTGAATTTAAATGCAAATATCAAATAGTTTTCCTCAACTTGCTTTCCCTTTCTAGCCTCAGTCTGATCTTTATGGACTTATTCAGGTTCTTTGCCTGATATTTGCTGAACAACCTCCAGTGTTTGCCCGTACCAGGCCTCCTCCAGCTGGGCCAAGTGCTCACATGCCCCAGATGCCAGGTTATTCAGGCTACCCACCATCCTCGGGTAATCCAGGATATTCATATGGCCAAATGCCTGTTCCTGGAGGGATGCCACAAGGTTTGAGAATTTTGAAGGGTAAAACAGAATTATAAAAAGTATGGCTAAATAAATACCATTATGTGTTTAACCTTTTTGAAAGCCACAGTTCTTCCAATGACCAGTAAAATACCCAGGTGTTAGCCAGATTAAAATACAAGAGTGTGCTATTGGCTGCAAACAGTTATGACTATTGTTTTTAACCAAGCCTATTTAAATTGTAAGCTCTAGACATACTGTCATTGGTTTATGGTTTATTATTAATTTTTATGACAACTGTACCCATTTGGATAACAGTACACTGCAATGATATTTTAGATAATTTTTAATGATGTTTTAGTAATTTGGAATTATTTACCATTATTGATTAACCATTGACCAAGCTGTGGTTGTTGCCCTTGCAAAAACAGAGGCAACTTAGGGTGCCATTTCTTTTTTAGCATCAAAACCAAATAATCCACCATACCGTAACCCATCTCAACCACATCCTGTTGCTGGCAGACCTGCTCCAGGTAGACCACCTCCTCCAGCAAGACCACCTCAAGCCTATACTTCACAGCCACCAGGTGGCTTCCCAATGCCAGAAATGCATCAGCCAACTTACCCAAGCACCATGAATTATCCTCCAGCTACTTCAGCACAAACTACAGCTGCTGCAGTTGGTGGTATAACAAGGAATGTACAAAGCAGTTTCAAAATATCTGATGAAATGATGCAAACTTCTTTAAAATGTGCCATAGAGGACAAAATCAGAAGACAGTTAAATGAAGTTTTTGCCCAAGCACAGGTATGTGAAACCTTGTCAACCTATTAACCGCCAAACAAGACATGGTCACAACAAGACAACTCCATCAGTCTGGCAGAAATGCCTTTGTTTTTTTTGTAGATTAAATTAAAGTTGCAGGTTGTGCACAGTGAACCCAGTCTACCATATTAGTCCTAGACCAGCATGATACAATTTTCATACTGGGCTGGTGTGGTACCACCCCAAGAAACTGACATGCCTTCAGGTTTGGAAGAATAACCCTTTAACTACTGGGGTTTTTCCTTTGAATGGTAAAATCGTCTGACATTAGCCAAAGTAAAAATAGAGTGGTACATAATAAATTTACTTACAATTTCCTTTAAAGGCTGAAATGGACGCTTTGAAGAAAACTGAAAATGACCTGAATGAAGGAAAGAGAAAGTTAGAGAACATGATTCAACAAATTGAAACAGAAGAGGTATTTTAACTTCTACTCAATTGGAATTACCAGTACAAAATTTCATTACTTTGAAACATACAATGACATCTTTGAATGAAATTACTGTACATGTAACCCTTTAACTAGCAGAGCTTAGCTTAAAGTACTGTGTGCCTTGCTCCTTAATGGGTAAGAATATTTTGGTTTTAACCAATTAGGGGCAAGGGCACACACACTTCAGTATTTTACTCTGACCAACACTAAGGGATCTTACTCATTAAAACGACGAGCCCTGCCTGTTAAAGGATTAAAATTTAAAAACGTCAATCACCCTTTTTGATATTAGTGTAAAAATTTACTTGAGAACCTTGATGGAAATGTCAGTGACAGACATCTGTGATGGTATAGCAAAGAACTTTATTTCAGGCTGAAGTTTCAAAAGATATTGCAATACTCACCAAGAAGAACAAAGAAATAGAAGAAATGGTGTCTACTCTTCAACAGCAGTCTGATAAAATGAACATTGATGAAGCTGTGGTACCAACAACACCATTATATAATCAGTACGTATAATTTAAATACCTGTACAGTATTACTGATCAGATGTTTCTCAGAAAACTTCAATCCCTCAAAAATATTTTCTAATACTCTGATTTTAACAAATGAGGTTCATGAACTTGTATAATGGGCAAAGATTGCAAAGTTTGTTTTCATTTTTTAATGGTATTTACAATCTTTTTCATAAAAGTACTGACTAGTGGCATGGCCTCATATCTGGAATGTTTAAAGGTTCTGTATATTAATGATCACTCCTGTGACAGTCAAGGAAGTAATTTGACCTTTGCTATTTGAACCTACCACATTATAGTAATTGTTCAAGGAGTTATTACACACAGTACTATTATTATATTCTAAACTGCAATAGGACGTGACAGCCATAAACAATCCTTTGGAGTTTTGCATGGTGATAATTGATATACTATGTATAGTTTGTGGAACACCACGTTTTATTTTAATGCTAGGTATAGCCATAAACAATTTGTCCAGTGAAACAAAAGTATGCCAATAGGCATAGCTGGACCAAACTGCCACATGGTCATTTTTGTCAAATGAGTGATATAACTTTGAAATTTTTACATTGACACATCATAATATGCTGGGTTTTAGCAGACATACCACAAGTTGTGCTAAAAATAGACTCACAGGGCATAATCTAAAGCTGTAATAGATTATTTTGTGGACAAATGTGCATAATCTGGAAGCCTGGTGTTAGTTACTAGTATGGTGAAGTAAGCTGAGTATGATTGTAAACCATTTGTATGTATCTGGAGTTACGAATTTGACAAGATTAATTGTAAATGTAATTTGCACCATCATCTATCTCAATAATAATACAACATATATAACAATATGACAATTATTGATATAGTAGACTTCACTAACCTAGTAACTTTTTCCCTTCATTAAGAATTCTTGAGCTTTATGCAGAAGAGAATTCTTTAGATGATACAATGTACTACTTAGGTGAAGGTCTCAGAAGAGAAAAGATTGATTTGGATGTCTTTTTGAAGGTAAGTTAGTTGCTTCAGTTAGGAAGAGAAATGTTGGTTAATGGGATTAGTATTAATTACAAGTATGTCTAATTCAGGTATATATTTTATGCAAGCAGTTAATAGGATAATACCTCATCAACCTGTTCCTGCTTAGGCTGGCTCCTTTCTGTAGCTAAAATCATCTGGTATGTGCCAAAGCAATAACATTACCTCAGTAGGAGTGGATTAATAGTCAAACGAACCCCCCAGCTAAAATTAAAATTTTTGGCATTTGAAGTCAACATATTCCCAACAAGACATCCTTTTATAAATTTCAGCAGGCAATGTCCAACAAATTAATTTAATCGTCAGAAGGAAGTCAAGACATTGATTCAAAAATATATAAATTATCAGTATTGGTAACATTTTTTTTTCTTGTCCTTAGAATGTTCGATCACTGTCAAGAAGGCAATTTATGACACGAGCATTATTGCAGAAAGCCAGACAAACAGCTGGTCTGAGTGAACTTTGATGTTAATGGACTTTAAAATATTTTTTTTCCATCAAAAAGAAACTCTGATTCAAGAAACAAAACTGGATGGTGCAACATTTAGTATGTAAAGATCATGGATCTCTTTCATAATGGCTGCCATATTTAATACTCCTTTATGTCCATTTAAATTAGTCTTTCTTGCCTCATTAGGAAGCAAATATTCTTTTCTATTGCAGACACAAGGTGAGAAAGGTTTATCACGATGCACATAAAAGAATATTTAATTTGGTATTAAGTATGAAAGAGGTCTATGTTTAGTTGCTTGAAGCATTTTTCTGCGAGGCTGTTGATTAAGCCAGATCAAAAATCTGAATAAACTTGGAGTATTAATTAGTTTTCAATCCAATCTAGCTAAACATCCCTTGATTGTTTACACGAGGTGGATTGACTTGACTTTTGGAGACAATGGAAATCAACATGATTTCTTGAGCAGATCAAGCATTTCAACTAAAGCAAGGTTTTGATCTGAGCTCATATAAACAGGCCCTTATTTAACAACCCTTCTAAGAGAACAAGAAAAGTTTCATGTTAGTTTAAGCAGTAGAACTAGTACATGTATGTGATTAACTAGCAGAATATTGATAGGACTTTTTCAGTTTTCAGTGAAATACAGGTGTGTGGTCATACTGTACAGCTGGTTCATGATTAATATGCCTGTTGAAACAAGTATCACTACCATCCTTTTTCTGTATTGGCATTGACCAGTTACATTAAAATTTACAGCCATGCTAATGATAAGGAAATCAACAGTTGCAGGACTTCAGAATACTGATGTGAGATAATTCAGGTAAAAAATGTCTGTCATTAACTAAGACATGACATTAATCTTTTGTAACATTCTAGTGACCAGTAAGAATTACTTAACTACAGGTAATGCCATGTCTCACTGTCATGCCACATACATGTACTTTGTTCAGATGCATGGAAAGGAGTTTGAACTTTTGTTTTGCATTGACTTGGGACTACAAATTTATCAGTTGGCATTCTTAACCTTTTAATTCTGTAATCAAAATAATTCCTGTGTGGACTACTTCCCAAAAGCTTTAGTCTGTCAAATCTGTCCTAACCAGGAATATAACTGGGCATACAAATTACAAATTTGAAACACTTGTACAGTACTGTAGAAAATAAAAAATACCCAACTTTTCATACAAGACAAGGTTAACAATTTGTGAAAAAGCAAGTGTTATGGAAAATGGAAATGTTCACTGTCAATTCAGTGTTTCTAATATTACGTTTGTCTGGACAATTGCAGGAAGCATCAGCATTGTTAGTGATCACTTATGATTTCTTATGACTTTAAGTTTAAACAAATAATTATTATACAACTTACTAGTTACATTATGCTCCAGGCAATCCCTATACAATGATATAAAAATAGGATGCTGCGTAGGCAGTATAAAACAGCACAAAAAGTTGAACAGTTGGTAGACTGCTGAATTTACAATAAAGAATTCTAAAACGTGACAATCTTTTGCAACAAAATAATTTCCATAATTTTGTTTCTCTCATTTCACTCTCATGAAGAGCCATAGCTCAAAACATTAGAATTTGGCAGTCTACCAACCTTTCAATTTTTTGTGCAATCCCTACACACTTGTTTCAATAATATCTTGAGGGTTTACTTCCTTAGAAAATGGCTATTGTATTTTTAGTATACAGTATACACAGTTATCAGATAAATATCCAACAAAATTGTAAGCATTAAACATAATCCAATGGTGAGATTATGCCAGTCAGATAAAAGGGTTTTACTGTATAAACAGACTCATAGTCGGGTAAATGAATCACATTATTTCTGTATGTGGGAAAAAAATCCAAACAAACATGGCAACAGAAGTGAAAATGGTTTCAACCTGGGGGTAGGTTAAGGTACCCACAGTCTTGAGAAGACTGTTGCTTGAAGTGACCATGCTAACCTGGATGATTAGCTTTCATAAACATGTGGGGGAGCAGAAAATGTATGGTAATTCATTCTCCTTCCGTTGTTTTTTTTGCATACTCTGAACTATTTTAGTTTTGGCAGGTTAAATAATTTTTCTCAAGGTTTAATCTGGATTCTAAATGAAATTCAAATTGCTGGAGAAATCCTTCCATATCCTTGTTTTGCTATTTTACTGTATCCCGCATGAGTTTGCAGAATTGTGGATATAGAATATTGAACCCTTTGTTATTACACGTTATTGGAAATACATGACACGTAAGGTTGCTAAATGAATGTAGAATATTGATATGCTGCTTTAATAACAGTTATTACATCGCTGATCCATTCAGTGATCCATTGGTTCACTTTGGCTGGGACTGTCCATGCTATGAGAACGTCCACGGATTTCCTCCAGTTTTCGACAAACCCACATTGAAACAATCTCAACGTTATCATCATTATTCAACACAACAAAAGGGTGTTCCTGAACAGAATACAGACAATATTTAACTGATTGGAATGTTGGTTAACACTATAAGAAACCTTTTTCAATCCCACTAGGTCCTTAATTATAATCAATCCTGTAGCCTCATTAAAAAATTAGTGGTAAAATAAATTATGGAACCAAAGTGGTTGTTCACCCCTACAAGGTAATTCCACAGATTATTTGACAATTTAAATCACCATGCAAACTGAGTGTTGATGTTTGATTGACCAATGCTAAGTTACAAACTGCCATAACTTACCAGCAGTTCCACAGGAGTAGGTCTTGATTTAATTGATTTCTGCATGCTGCATTTCAAAATAGAAATAGTCTATTTCAGTAATGAGGTATCAAAATACACCAAATTGGGTGTGGGGAATTTCAGTTCAAAGTTTTCAAGCCTCATGTCATGATAATGGTTACTGTTATGACTGGTGCTCTAGGATTAATCAAAATTGACACAAAGAATGACGAAATGTCACTTTCCCATATTGGTTTCATCCACACAAAGTAAAAAGTGGTTTACCTCACCAGGAAAAGGGTAGTTGAGATAGTTTATAACCCTTTCCTGCTTATGGAATGTTTCCCTCAGTCTGAATAATACAAGTCCATTGTCTGCCATTGACTAGAATAACATTCTGTAGGACCACCTCGGCAAGTACATAAATGGTTAACAAGTATACCAAATAAATGCTAACGGTTTGTACTAAAAGCTAGATTTTTAAATTGTAACACTAATAATCAGGCAGAAAATAGGGGAAAACTTACCAATTACTAACAAATGCAACACAGTTTGGAGAAAACTTCTCAACTGGAAGGCTAGGTGGACTCTAAAAAATAATTAGTGCAGATGGAGTAACATCAACATGCAATGACTTCCTGAAAAGTACAAAAATTAAACCATAGGAACTTCCTAATTAGTATATAATTATACTGTCCTAAACATACCTAAGTCTTCAATATTATTCACCAACTTTAACTTTATACATTGATTTAATCCATAATATGAACAGCTCTACTGTTATCTTAGTAATGTCTAACAGACCTCTGGTAGGTCTACCCAGAAGTAGGGCAATTCTCCTGTGACCCTTGGTATGAGAAGGAGCTGCTAACCTAATTGTAGGTTATACTTAATGCTGAACAGAAAGTTTGTTTATGTGGGAGCTTGGTAACATCCTCTAATTCTAGGTTTCCACCTGTAAAATGGCTTGGGGCCCCCCAAATTTTAAGTCATTACCATAATCCATTTATAGACTTTCTAATGACTTGGGTTCATTTAAAGACAATGAAGTACTTGAATATTATTTCTCATAGTCAATTTACTTTGGACAGTTAACCCTTTAATGCCCATGGCTCATCTGAGACCAGTAAACTTGTCTGGTGTTAGCCAGTATAAAATGCTGAACTGCACCCTTGCCCTTTAATGGGTGAAAATATAATTTTATATGGACAGACCTCATTCACTATACACTGCATCAGTTCAATTGGCTGAAAGAAATAATAATAGATTATTAAAATATCAGATTAGAAGGAATTAATTGCAATGAGTGCTGTGGCATAATTAAATGGCTTAAAGATACTAGAAGATAAAATACATACCAGAAACACTTTTGTATCAGAATTTTCCTGAAAGAAAAAAGATTTAAACATCTCCTTTTAAATGAGATAAAATACTTCTGCTTTGTTTTATGTGATCACATGACATTGATTTTAATGGCCAGTACATAATTACATTAACCCTTTATATTTATATCCCTTTGATCTAGAATTGCCTGGTGTTAGCTAGATTTAAAAGTGGCAAACAGGCTATGAAGGGTTGAAGACCTAAAACTGACAAGCAACTTTTCATCCAAATATAATTATGTTCTAGAAATAGCTCTTTACCTTGCAATAAGGAAACCTTCCCAAAGCCATTTCAAGGACAGATACACCCAGACTCCATACTTCAGAGCGGATGCTGTATTCCACTCCAAGGACACGTTCAGGCTTGATCGTCCCAAACACAAACAGGAATTAATACTGAGTAAATTATTTGTCATTTGATTGTGTGACACAAGTACATAAGCAGAAGTTACATCCTGTTGTCTGATGAACATCTAGTCACGTAAATAGGCAAAGCAAGTACAGTTATTTCCTTAAACATAAGCTGCAGCTACTTTTATACTTCTGTAACATGCAAGATAAATCCACCCCTACAAAATAGCTTTAATGCTTTACATGAAAAAATTATTTTTTGAGAAAATAAGTTGCTTAAAATAAAAATTCAAGTGTCAGTGTATGTATATATCATATTTTTACTCTGGCTAAGGTCAGATCATCTTACTTGTCACAGAGATGAGCCCTGGGTGTTAAAGGGTTAATGCCTAGGGGTTATCCCTGTGATGAGTAAAATTGTCTGGCATAACGGTGTGCCTTGTCCCTTAATAGATAAAAATGGTTTTAAGTAAATTATGGTATATTAAATAACTATCAGTACAGGGAAGTACTTACTGCCATATATGCATTGGTTCCTACATATGTTGTAGCTATTGAGTTTACAAGCTAAAACAAATAATGTAAAATATCTCTGCATACCATAATAGTAATAAAATAATTAAGTTACATACTTTATTTTTGATAAATATTTAATTAAATATTTGAATGAGTTACATGCATTTTATTTTAATTGTTATAAAGTTATACAAATGGCTAGTAATTATCATAATTATTATTATAAACATTAAAGTTAAAATAAAACTTAATTACCTGTGTGCTCACACCAAAATCACACAACTTGATTTGTCCTCTTGTATTTACTAAAATATTTGATGGTTTGACATCTACAAAATACCATCACAAAAAGGCCATAAACATCAATTGGCAGAAATCATAATTGAGCCAATCAATGACAGGAAAAAGAATTCTACTACATATCTTTAAATTCAAAATACCTCTATGCATAATTTTTAGTTGCCACAAGTAAACTAAACCTTTTACAACCTGAAAAAGTAAGGTGATGATTTTTAAGTAATGTCTGCTGCAGTTCTTCCTAACAAATGGGTTGTTAATTAAAAAAAAGTAACTTACAGCCACAGTTATTCTACCTAAAACTGGTTCTGGAATTGCCCCATATATTTCCAGTGACCCACCTAAACCAAAGACATAAAGCATAGTTTGAAGTAATGATATAGTTTTAAAGCAATACCCAAATTCTGGTCCAGCTTTAAAATTTCCCTCAGCGCAAAAAATTTGCAAAACTTACCATCCATGTATTCAGTACACATTGATATCCTAAAACAGCAAATCTCCAGTTAACATAAAGTAAGTAAAATTGACAATTTCCATGATGTTATAATTTAAAAATGATAAAAACTTACAAACTATCCAAAAAGAATGCTCCAAAGAAGCCAATGATGAAATGTGATTCACACTACAAGATTAATAAAGCTACATTCAAAATATTTTTATTATTGCAAGGGTAGAACTTGTGAATGCAAAATACAGTAATATACCTTAAACAAAATGTCTAATTCCAATAAAATTTGCTTCTGAACTTCTGGGGTTAAATCTAATGGTATAACCTAATGATAATAAGAAAATGTCAAAAAGATTGACAGGTTATAGGTCTGGATGAATGACATACAAGACTTGAATATGTACAGCCAGATAGATGGCTAAACTAGTTAGACACTGTGGAAGACAAATGTAGAGAGAAAAGAAAATAATTAAAGAAGGCATTCTGAACCTTTACAGCCATTGTTTTCTGGGAGGTGGTATGGAAACATCTGTAGTAGGAAATGAAAAAAAGAAACCATCAAAAATTAAATTTTGATAAAGAAGTTTGGAACTACCCTGAACCAACTTAACTAACAGTCTCATACTTCAAATTTGGCTTGCTAGGTTAATAACTATTATAAATATGTTAATTTGTGTGTAATGTTCAATGATACAAAATTACCATGCCGGGTTTCTGCCCAATGTTCTTCATGGGGGACCATACAGACATGACTTGTTTCTCACTTCAGCAAGCTTTGTGTTTTCTAGACTTACCCCATGTCTCTTACTTTTCACCATAAGCTTGGGGAAATCTATATGGTATCTTTTGGACTGTCAAAACTTTTGCTTCATAGAGACCAATGGTGGCATGGATAATCAAATCAAAATGAGTTGACAGTTTTCTTGAAAATACTAAACAGAGTGTACTCACCTATCTTCTTATTCCTAATTTAATTATGCCCCTCTTAAAAATTTCTAAAATGGGAACTACCCCTTGTCCGCTAGGTAGAAATCCTGCTATGTTAAGTATTCAATTTCATTAACATACTTGTAAACTGTCCCTCCAATTCCATGTCCTAATATTTCAAGGTACTGAAGTTCTTCGTGTGAAACCTTGGGAAGTAACATTTGCAGAAGATAATTTAATCCTGGTTACTGGAAGTAATTTTACCACCATATCATAGAGTATACTAATTGCTGAATACAAATCTGGTTCATCTGGGCACTTGGTATACATCAGACAACCAATGAACGTTTGTCAAGCACCTAACTTCAGAAAAACAATTTCTGAGCCTTAGACAGAAGTTGGGCCTGCAACCTTCTTATGACTGATGAGACACTCTAACCATTGAACTACCATGACTCAGATGGTGAGCTAAGATGCAGGTTCATCATATGTACTGCCTAAGGGGAAGTCTCAATGTGATAATGATGGAAATACTAAATGTCTTGAAAACTTTATCATTCCATCATTATTATCATATTGTGACTTCCACTTAGGCAGTATATATAATGAACCTGCACCCTTAGCTCACCATCTGAGTCTTGGTAGCTCAACAGTTTGAGCATCTCACTGGTCATCGGAGGGTTGCAGGTTCGATTCTCATCTAGGGCTCAGAAAGTCTTTTTCTGAGGCTGCAAGCTTAACAAACATTCATGGGTTGTCTCATATCATAGTGGTAATTTTGGCAAGATTGTATTTTTTTGACAAAAATAACTCTTAACTCTTACCTGACCACTTGCTAAAATTGTCCTTAAGCTACCAGCAGGAGCAGGCTTCTTCCTAAGAAATATTAAACATATTCTAAAAGTTACCTTATTGTATATACTAAGAAACCTTATGTGGTGCATGTAAATCAGTATATATATATATATATATATATATGAGCTCGCCACTGAAGCCATGAGCTCGCTGCCGAAACGCGCCGCACACGCTCTGAACACTCTGCAGTTCAGCACGAGGGCACTATCGTCACAAACACTTATCAGTGTGACCTGTGTGGCAGAAAATGTCTTTCCCAAATAGGGCTCCACAG
>JBAHVQ010000511.1:188367-204725 GCA_036872915.1 Nanipora kamurai
GTGTGGCAGAAAATGTCTTTCCCAAATAGGGCTCCACAGCCATAAAAGACGTTGCTCCAGCAGCACCACTACCTAGCCTTTTTGTTGGGGGGGGGGCTTTCTATTTTTATCTCTGTTCTTTATATATTTTAAGGATGCTAAAACCCATGGTCAATTTGACTGAAGGAGACCAACTAACTACTAACTATATATATATATATATATATATATATATTTTGCATTGTGCACATGCTGACTGATTGCAGTTAGAGCACTCTGGTAAATGACTTTGGTGTCCCACATTTGTGAGGCATCAAAGGTGACTGTAAATAGCAGTTACCTTGATCCTGCTCATTAGCACTACACTGATGAGACCCAAAAGGCTGAAACGGTTCCATCTGTAGCTATATATATATATATATATAATACTCACTACCCTTGTGGTAATTTTAGCACTCTGACTCCATACCATTTGTCCATTTCATGCTCTCTAGATGTGCAGATTACCAATATATATATATATATTGTTTTGTATCATATTGCATTAAATTCCATATCATATTATATATCATACTACTGTATTGTTATATCCTCACATTATATACCATAGCTTCTGCATAGGCAGCATAATTATTATACTCGTACTACATATCTACACCTTAGCTCCTTAGGAATATTGTTGGAACAGAAGTTGGCACCCTGGCATTGGTACTTACTCATGTGTTGTCTTTAAATTACTTGGATTTGAAGGAGCCACTGCTGGAGCTTTGGCATTGATCTAGAAAATAAAAGCATCAAAATAAGGCTTAGTGTATGGAAAGTGAGTAAGAAAAGAAACTGTATGAAAAAATTATTATGACTGATTTAAGATTGGTATAATGTCGACATCATACTTTGGTAAAGTATTTTCACTGTTTTTCAAAAATTTTATAAATGTGAATCATTTAGTTTTGTTTATAATTAATACAAATAACTCACTTTCAAACCATGGAGATTTCTTTTACTTGGAGTCTTGCAAGCTATTAAGAACAAAAATGTCACACATTACTGTATACTGATATACTATGTATGATTGAGGGCATGATGTACCCAAAGTAACAATGATAAGCTCAAGAAGTTAAAATACTTCAATTAATTAATTAATCAATTATTTGATTTATAAAATAAATCAGTCAATTGATCAATTAACTGATCAATGACCTAACATTGCTATAAATTTGAAATTAATATTACCTTTAGGAAATATTACCAGTGGTTTAACTGGATCTCCATTCATCCACTGATACTGAAAATTAAAATACACATAATATAATTATTTACATTACTATAACGTTCCTTATTAACTCTTTTATCTCTCAAGTATTTTCCCCTCATCAAATCAAATTACCTGGCATTAGCCAGAATGTATTCTGTAGGACAGCCTCATAGTGGAGGGATTAAGGATGTTTAAGAGAGAAAAAGATGCAAAATGGAAGTTGGGAAATATTAGTGAGTCATGTACAAATTGTGAGGGGCAGTGCAAAGGGTAGGTGAGGCCAGTGGAGAAAATGAGGAGTAGAAGTGTTGAGAATAGATTTGAAGGAAACTGCTGAAGGAAATGTCAGAAAACAATTTACAAAAGTAAAAAAAGGGAAATTTTAATAAAAAGAAGAATGTGAAAAGTGAATTTCATACAGAACTGCAGAATGAGATATCAGTGGTTGAAGATGTGTTATAAATGGGCCTAACTGTTACAAAAAGTGTGATAAAAGGAAGTGCATTCTGTGGACCTTCTGCCATAATTTCCTTGAGATAAATATAGAAATGCATGAAGTAGCATTATTTTCCCTATGGCATTACTTAACCAAGATAACAAGCAAATTTTTAAGCCCTGCATACTAAAAAAATATTTGGGGTTTTGCCTTCCAGTCAAACTTATTAGAGCTAGGTACAGTCCTTTTAGCTGTCTGTTATGCTACTCTTGCAAAGGGAATGAAAAACAATCATACAACATGAAGGAGAATACAGAATTGTTTTATGTTATTACTGTATAGTGTGATGACAGTAGAAAAATAGGGTGCTTGGAAGGAGGCTTAAAGAGGAAAGTTTCAAGAAAAAAAGTAATATGCAAATACCATCACATAACTGATACCAGGTCTATTTTACTACATACACAGTCAATCATAGCTTTAAGTTCTTCATCACTACGAACTGTAATCCTGTCTCCATCTTCATCCTCATCTGAAAAGATAAAAACAATGAATAAATGTTCTTTTTCCTGAGATCCATGCCAAATATCTTATTCTGCTTGCCCCTCTTTAATGCACTAAAGAAATTTTTATGAATGCAAGAACTATTGAATAGTGTTCACAGCAACATAACAAACCTGGAAATTACAGTTTTTAATGATAGTGATTTAGCAGCATTTCCCATTCTAGTTATTAAAAGTTAAGGTGTAAAATCTAAATGCATACAATTCACTCAAATAACACAAGACAAATATACCTGTATCGATATAACATAATATGAAAACAATTCCTTACAATAATAATGTAACCATCCCCAGTGTAAGGCATGGTTACCTGAAGATGATATAACAACTTTGACTCAAAGGAAACTGTATACAGTACTAGTATGCTTTCTTTATATTGTATCAGTCTCCAGTTTTTCCAGGAGACTCCCAATTTCCAGCAAGATCTCCTGGTCTCCCAGTCAGTCAGGAAATTCTCCCAGAACTGAATGAAATAAACTGACGAGGTACAAAGAGGTTTTAAGGCATTATCTTTATGTACATCTGCTTCTCTAAGTCATCTTAAGCTGCTGCAATTACAGGGTAAGTATGAAAACTTGGAAATGCAAATCATCCAGTTAAAGTTTTGTATGCATGTTTGTTGAATGTTTAATAAGTGGGTAGCTGTCCTCATGCATAGAAGAAAGTTTTAAAAATCATATGAAGATTTTAAGTTGTTTTTATCAACAAATCAAAAACTTTTGTTCAAATTGACTTGATCAAAATTTCACTTATAAATTGTCGTGTAAATCTTCCGGTTTCTGTGGTTCCATTTTGAAAAATCTCCAGGTTTCTTACTTGTATAAGTTGAGAGGTCCGTTGTATATTGTACATAGTAATATATAGACAAAGGCACCAAATGTCAAAAGATTGAGATAAACAAGTTTGCTTGATGGTAAGAAATTCTGGGTAGGTGAGTTTCGTTTAGTATCTGTATTATATTGCTACAGACTGTTTTATCCCCTAAAATAGCGACTTATGTTTACATGTGACGTCATTTGAAACTGTCTCAGCAGAAGCAACTCACATTCGAAAGCAGTCGTAGTGACTCCAGGAAGAATTTTTGATACCACTTCCTGCAAAAAAACAAAAAAGAAATAGATTCTGATTTAAAACCAACAAATGCACCAAGAGGAACCAGATGCACGTTTCTGATCATTTAATGATGACAAAGACGTGATTGGTTCATTGATACAAAATATGCAAACATTGACTTGACATTACCAGACAGGCGAAATAACCTGTATGGTAGATATACCTTTCCATTTGACCATTAGCATTACATAAAATCACGAGGTTAAATTTCCCTAAGCAAAGTTTTCAACCATTGGTATTTGTTTCTGGAAAACTGGTTAGTTTAGCAGTTCTTACCAAAACCCCTCTGAACGTGATGCTACTCTGCACTTGCCAATCGGTCATTTCACCTTTACGGCCCACAACGCGCAAAAGAAACGATTTACTGGAGGCCATGGCAGTGTAGTTAGTAAACACATGGCATCCTCTCTTTCGACCGCCTTGCTATCAACCACATTTTGTACAATACGGACCTTTCCCACAACGTTGATATCGTCATGTTTACATTACCCATGGGATTAGTGGGGATTGACAGGGCTACAGCTATCAGTGAAACTTACACAATATTTCACATAATTGTTTTATTTTCTTGCTTCCTTTTGATTGGCTGAAGGACCATTACCAGTAAGCCAGCGGCAAAATGTTCCTATTTTAAATGAAAAACTAAAAATTAAAAGCATCGGTTTTTAAAGTCTAATCAGACGTGTAATGTTCCATAATTTTCAAATCGTTTTCTTTTTTAATATCCAGACTTTCCAAGAATAAGCACAAGTTTCTTCTCACTAAACAAAGGCATGCTTTTGGGCTGACTTAAATTAGGGGACGATATATTTAGCATCACCTAAAAACTTGTTCTTTTGCCTAAAGGTTGGGATAAACGTTCCATTCTTGAACAACATCAGGCAAGAAACAATGTTATAACAAATTCAAGTTTTTACCCAGCACTCAAAAAAATAATAAAATCATTGTGACTGTCACTGGGTCGTGCTTTCTAGCTTGGTGGAAAGTTGAATGAAAATTTGCATTTGTTGACATTGTTTGTTCCCTGTTGTACAACGTTCAGCTGCAGCTTCAGGCATTCATTTACATTGACAACAAACTGTAGGCAGACGACTGCACCAACAAAATCCCACTGGAGCTGGTTGCATAAAAGGTGTAAACTCTCTTTGTCAGCAGTCTCAGATTTTAATTATTTTACTCTGGCTACCTCAACACTCGACAAATTTACTTGTCAAAGTGAGAGGTACTGCGAGAAGGGTTAATGATGAGTGTTTAATTTCAGGCAATGTGAGTAGAGGTATGAGAATTTAACTATATATTAATCACCTGTCATGTTATCAAAACGTGATTATACAATCTGACCCAAGTCAAATATATTTTTCTGCCATCTTAGCACATCAGGTGTCTTAATGAAAAATGACATGTTGAGCATCAAATTTGTTTCCTAAAGCCTAGCAGTTCAAATCTTGTTCAGATCTGAGCTAAGAAAACAAGTAAACTGACTGGGCAACCAAAGTAGACAATGTTAATTTAACTATGCTAAATAGGTGGTGACTAAGCATCTGTGCATATCTGAACAAGCAGGTGATCTCATTTATAGCTGCAAGGAACAATTGCCCTGCCATCACTTACGAAAGTGGGGAGCAATGACCTCCCAATCACTCCTATCAAGAGATCCTTTTACTACCACAGTTGTACTGTTTATAACTGTAATCATCTTTGTAGATAATTCTTAGTGTCTTTTATATGTAGTACAAATAATAAAACTAGTCAAGGGAAGATGCCTTAGGAATGGGCTAAAAACACCAGGTGGATGTCAGATGGCTGAAAATGGAGTAGTCTTCATTACTCGTTCACCTTCCTAATTTTTATACAATTGTAATTACAATTATTCTAAATATACCAACTTTCTCAAGACAATGTAACCTCAATTCTTGTCAGCACTGCAAATTATTTCCTAATAAGGACAACAACAAGACAGGCATGATCCTACAGTGAGTCTAATTGAACATCATTGAATTTTATTAAAAACTATGCTTAGTTTATTTTCTAGCAAATTAAAACAAAAAAACTGTAACTTTAAAAAGCACTTCAAATTTAAAAATTGCCTATTTACAAATTCTAAGATAAACATACTGTAGTTTATCTCCAAATTTACCAAGATTTGGTAGTTAGTAAGTTTAACTGTCTTCAGTGTCTGATATTTGTGAGGAAAGCACAAGTGTGTCATTTCACAAAACAATAACTATAATTTCCATTTAAAAATATTACCATTACACTATGTTTCCAATTTATATATCACTAGCTATGAAACTATAGTTTGGCTGGTAACCATTGACATGGGTACTCTAAGGCTCTGGTTGGATAATAGCAAATGTGACTAACTCATACTATTTACACTTGATTAAAAAATTACTATTATCTAACCAATATGATTTTATCTATATCTATCTTTCTATGTTATTGATCTTCACATAATCACACTCATGCTCATGCTTCTGCTAACTCTGTGACCAACCAAACGTCCATTAGATTTTCCACTTTGTGATCCAATGGCCTCACTTCTCTGGCTTGCTGCTCTGGTTTGTTCTAGTTGTCTGTTGATGAAAACATGAAGATTCAAACAAATTAATCACAGTTAATACATTTACTGGGGTAATTGGGGGAAATTTGAAAGTTGTACCAGTACTTTAAAAAAAAGGAAGCACTTGTCCACTTTTAAAGATCCCAAATCTTATAGTAAATACAGGAGTCAAATTTAATTTTTTTTTTATTCAAAACCTGTAATGGCCTGGGTAGGTCCTTCAACCCAAGCCCATTTTTTTTTTTAGCAAGGCCATTTTTTTTTTTTGCGCTAACCTATATATACAGTACTGTTCTGTAAACAAGTTTTGAACATTACTTTAGTGAAAATCCAGAACTTTGTTAAAATAAATTAAAATATATTGTTAAAATATGAATATTATTGCAACTAAATTAATACTATGCACATACAAATTAATATAACATATGTAATACATTTAATCATATTTAACTATATAACAGCATTTGTTAAAGTTCATTACAACAGCACCAAGCTGCATTGTCATGAATCATTGTCACTTTTTTAATTTATTAGCTAAAGTTTCATCATGTAAAGTGAGGAGACATTTACTAGCTATTAAAAAAAGAAATTGCTAATTAAATATATGAATTGCAGTCAACCCATGACCCAAAATGACCTTTGGTTACCTTTTACCATAACACCTGAACTTGTGGTGAAATCCACCAAAAGTTCAGCTTTAACTCTTTAGAATCATATAAAAGTAGAGTACTGCATCTGCAGTATTGGACAGCTTGCTGACAACCAAAAGGGCTAGGAAACTGAGATGTTTCAAGTGAAGGCCCTTTGTTGTAGTAAAATAGGGAAAAAATGCTGTTTTTCCTTTCACTTTGACTAAGGGCCTTCGCTCAAAATGTCAGTTTCTCTACACATAAGTTCTGGCAGTTTCCCAACCCTTTTGGTCACCTCTTCAGAGTCTCTTTTATTACTTTGTGTTTTTATTTGCTCTCTTATTCATTCTTTTATTCCTATAGGGCCATTAGCAACTGTTCTTATTGTCTAAGAATTAGGATACAAGTCCAAGATTCTATTTGACTTCAAAGTCTGACTTGTTCTTTTCAGCAATGGTATTTTAGACTTGCTAACATTTCATCTTATGCTTGACACATTAAGGGTGATGCCATATGAAAACAACCAATGAGCACAGTTTTGAGTGATAGCTTGGATCAAATCCAAAGCAACTACAGGTAGCATGGTATTATGGTGCTTTTTTGTCAGATGTTTGTAAAAAGGACTGTGGAACTATGTCACACAAGTATGTACTGTAGTTATTACACCCTTGACTGAACTTAAATTTATGAGCGTAAGCAGGTAATTGTTGCTAGTATGCCCATGCACTAAGTCAACTACCTTTTACTTAAAATCACCTACCTGGTTAAAATCTCATTCTTGAACTTTTCTGCATTTAATTCTTTTCTTAATTGATCCTAAAATCAAATGTATTCAATTTTAACTTTTAATCTTAGGACCAATATTTCCCCAGACAGATTGACTGACTACCTTTGATTTATTTGCAAAAGGACATATGACTGGATGCTTCGTCAAATGTGCTGAGGATGGACGACAACTTGGATCTGGATCTGTCATGGTCTAGATAAAAAGTTAATACGTTGATCATATTCTAAAACAGTCCTAACTCAAATATATAGGTACATGCCAGAGGAAAATTTACTAAAATGGAATGAAAAAACAGATTAACAAATTTGTGCATGCACACATACCTTTAATAAGTTATTAAAATTCTTGCTGCATTGGTTCAGGTATGGTAGCTTGCCTTGTCTTGTAAAAACAAAAATAGCTGAATTTTACAACTGAACTGAACTGTAACTTTCCTACCATAGCAAAACATACTACAGTTCAAATTTAAACTAAAGCAGTGTTCTCTGAAATAATTTACTGTATAAATTTTTGGTCACCAGTCTGTGGGCATAATGTGCTGCTAAAAGGTTTAGCAAATTATTTACTGCTTTTCCAGAAATCATGGGCCATGTACCAGTATTAAAACTCATTACAAATACAGACCGAATAAGATGCCATCCTTGCCCATTCTTTGGTAACTTACGGACACCACCCTAAAGTAATTCAAAACAACATTTTACTTTGTATCATTCCACTTAAACATGGTGCAATAATTGAGTTAGTAACTTCCAATAAAGTAAATATTGTAAAATATCATAAACAACTTACAGCTCGTAATGCTGTCAAGGAGAGAGAAAAAACATCAGCCTTTGGTAGATGGCAGTAATCCTGGTAGAAAGAAATCAGAATATATAGTAGTATCAGAATAATAGATAACAGAAAAGGATAAGGCCAATAACATATGTTTGTAAGTCTTGTTCCATACATAGGTCTCTTACCTCTCTTAATATTTCTGCTGGCAAATATCTGCAATCACCTTCTTCAACCTGGGGATCAGTAACTGATGTGACATGGCCTAAATCCCCTAAAATTAACACCATATTTTTTAACAACATACACTTAGTCTTTCCACGAAATTGACTATCAATACTTGTGTTTAACATTTTATTATAATCTTATAATTCATTAAATTCATTACTCACCAATTTTATAAGTTTGAACTGTTATCTCTGCATTACCATTTAAGTCCCAACCATCTGTGTCCCTTGGAACATCATTTTCTGACCCAAATGTCAAAAATATATTTCCTGTGTAGCAGGTAAATGAATCGTTTACAACAGTTGCAGCACTAGACAAATGGCTTGGAATAGAAGAGCTATGTTGGTAGGAAACCAATTTACTATACCTGGCTTTATATCCAAGTGAGCCAGTTGTAATGAATGAATATATTTTAACCCCTTTAATCAATAAGGAAAAAGCTGATATCAAATGTTACATAACAATTCAATATAAATTACAAAAATCACACCAAAAATTTGAACACAAACCAGGCTGTACAAACTGCACTCTTTTACCTCTGATACTTGATATAAAAGTTGTGTTAATTCAATCTCAGTCATGCTTTTCATTTGGGATTCATTTCTTGTAATAACATCAGCTAAACTACCACCTTCAAAGTTCCAAAAGAATTGTTATAGAAATTGGTTTAGGTAACTGATGAGTTTCGGCAGACTACCATCTTGAGTTCATTATCATAAATTAATAACTTGTAATTCACAATCATAACAGTGATTAAGTCTAAGGCCCCATTCAAACGAGTCCAACATTGTTGGACCAACATGGTTGGATGATGTTGGACAATGTTGGATGAAAATTTTAAAATAAGTCAAACCCAATCCAACATCCTCCAACATTACCCAACATAGTGTTCAAACAAGGCCAACATGTTGCACTCAACAATGTTGGACCAACACGTTGGCCTCATTTGAATGGGGCCTAAAAATACCAGGTTCTACCTTTGAAATTTAAAATCCTATCTGCTTAATCCATTAAGGGGGAAGGGCACACTCCAGTATTTTACTGTGGCTAATCCCAGATGATTTTGCTCATCACAGAGATAAGCCTTTGGTTATTAAAAGGTTAATCTTAATCACAGATTAATCCATTAACTGAACAGGGCCATGAACAAAAATGAAAACAATATTTGTTATGTTGCAGACCAAAATAAAAACATACCATTGCAATATTCATTCTGTATCAGCATATGGTCGTCTTCAGCCCAAGCAGAATAGTAACCAACTACATAGGGATGTCTGCCCAAGACAGCATGAGCGTAAACTTCACGGATGGCATTTTGTCTTAAAACAGCAATCATAGATAGTAAAGTTAAAACTTGCCAGCAGTTCATGTTCCGTGATTTTGAAAGTCCCAAAAAGTTAGAAACTAAATTTAGAAAATTGGCATAACATATTAATCCTAATTTAACTCAACACTTACTCATCTATAGATCCTGCCACAGGCTTCTTGGATCTTTTAAGAGCATAGATACACCCATCTATATAATAATTTAAGAATAACTTCAATATACAATACCCATTTCACTAAATATATAAAATTGTCATTAAAAAATATTGAACATTGATCATATAACAATTTAAACCTAACTTAAATGAAAAATATCCATTTTATTAATTATTATAAATATTTATAAAATAATTTATATAAAAAATACAGGATAACTTTACCTAGTCTATTTAAACACTTAAAAACAGATCCAAATTCTCCAGAACCAATTTCCTTCAGTTCAACAAACTCTGCATTATATCTGGAAATGTTGTTATCACGCAAAGCCAGTTTCTAAGAAACGACACATCAGTTGCTAAGACGGTGATGTCTACACTGTACATGTATATTATAAAGAGTAATGTTAGGTTATTCATCAATTTCAAATAGACTTAGCAATAGTTGACAGAAAATGGTTACTACTTAACTCCACTAAAACTTGAGCTTAAATATTTTGGAACTTGTGCCAACCTTTGTAGGATTTCCTAGAATTTCTGCATCCATCTCTGCATCCACATCAAACGGATCTTCACTAAAACAACGATATTGAGCTTACATGTGATTGACAGATAGCATCTGGTTTGATAAAAAATACTGTGTACTTGAATATCTTTGATGAAAATTACTGCAAAGAATGAATTAATGACGAATCTCTTTCTCAAGTTTTTTTTAGAGAAAGGAAGAATTTAAAACAGCCATATTGATATAAAATACTAAAATCCAGAATACTGGTTTCCTTATTTAAGGAATTTTAAGGGCAATAATTACATTCCAGATTCCAACAGTTTCGGTTTACAATTAGTTTGTAGGTCAAGGACGTAAACATACATTCCGACTAATAGATAACATACCTTTGCATGACTAACATACCTTTCCAGGTTAAGGCGACTTCTTTTGTGTGTCTGAATGGTAGATTCGTTGTGACTTGGAGTAAAAGGATTAATATTTGCTTCAATTCTAGCACGGCAACCAGTTTCGCGTGGTTCAGAAAATGGCTTTTTCTCCCCTAACTTTCGTTTAGATTTAAACGCCATCATCCTTCGTCCTCGAATATTTCTGGTGTCTGGGCTCTCTGGTGTTGGGCCTTCAGCATTTTTTGAGCGCTCAAGAAGAGTTTTTGGTGTGTGAGGAGTGTCAAACAGCCTCAAAGCTCGTAACGAAGGTGGTGAGCTTGGAGGAGTTTGACGAGACGACAAACGAAGGTTCCTTGGCGAAGACCACGAGGGACTCGACTCACTTGATGTTGGAGTTAAAAGTTCTGAGTTCCATTCTTGTTGAGAGTCAAACGAAGAGGACAAGTTCAGGTCCGTTGCTGTTTCTTCGTTAATAGTTGAAAAGGAGCTCGAATTCGTAGGAGTGAACAAAGTTTGAACACAATCACTTACATCATTGAAATCCAAGCGTGATCGAATGCCCAAAGCCATGGCCCGACTGTTTATATTTCTGCTCGTTTGCAATCAAAGTCTTACCTAAATCTTCGAAAGTGAACACCGACCGCAAGAAAAACTTAAGCAAGCATGTAGTGACGAGAATGAGCACACAAATACGCCAAATGACCAGCTAAATTCAAGATTCTTTCAAGCCTTTTGCAATACTGATTTTAAAACGCATTGAACTCTTCATTTGACCAATCAAACCACACTATTCCGGAAGTTCAAGTTTTGGCGCGAAGCCTCGTTCTCGATTTTCTGTAAATAACCGCTGTTCCAAAGCACTGGATAGATAGAAACTTTTGGATCACACTACCAATATTCTAAAGCAAGGATATGATTATCTGTCGATAGGTACCTTTTACTGTTTTCTAAAAAAATTATTTCAAGTGTTTGAATGCCATGTGTTCGATAAATATTTTTTTTACAAAAGGATCTTGGTTGAATAAAATAATTTTTCCACAATATTTACCACTTTGGATAATAGAAAGCGTAATAAGCTAAAGTTGGTCCAACTATCCCCAAAACTTGGCCAGCATTAGTTCTCCCGTAAAACAAAAGCAGTGTGAAAACTGGAGCTAATAAGGCTAGTCCACGCTCTTCCTGTTTAGATAATTTTTGCTTCCAAAAAGTCGAGACAATAACGACAAACGCTGGCAGAGTAGTCAACAAGACTGAAATCTCTATAATGAATCCTAAAAAAGATAGAACAACAAGGGCAAGTTGGGAATCAGGACCCACTGAACTTCTGGAATTCTCCTCTTGACTTCCTACTTTTTTCATCTCCTTTATTGGAATTTATGCCTTCTTTCACCATTTTCTTTTTCCAATTCCATGCTAACGCATCCCATTCAATTCCATTACATCCCATCCATCGCTATTCTAACCTCATCCTATCCTGTCCAGATATATATTCTATCTCATCCAATTCCACCCCATCCTGTTTTATCCCTCTATATCCTGTCCCTCCATATCCTAACGTAACCTATCTTATTCAATCCTGTCCAATCTTATCCTATCCTACAAATTGACGATCGGCAAGCCCGTAGTGACTCCTTCCCTCTACGTGGATCGATCCTTTCGGCATGTTTGAGATTATATAAGTGACAGGTGCACTAGGTACAAAATGCGTATTATGCAAAAAAAAACGTCGTAAGCGGTTTATGTTTTTCTAACGTGTACTCCCACGTTCAATTCATTTACACACATTTTACCTGCAACAATCCAAAAGCTTATTTTGTCCAGCGGCAGTTGTTGTAGTGCTCTGTAATACAGGATCATTCCCAGAACTAACACAAAGATAAATTTATTCAAAGAACCTTGTCTTTTACTCCCGATAAGGAAACCAAAATCCTTTGTTCTTAGAAACAGCAGAAGTCCGCATACAGGAATTACCTTCCACAAAAGAAAGAAATTATTTAAAGGCTGGTTTAAATATATTTCTAGCCTTACGAGAACTAGTTACAGAGTGGCTAAAGACCGAGGTAAACCTAAAGATATAAACAGATGTGGAAGAGATGAAAATAGAGGTTGAAGAGATAGATACTGAAACATAGCGATAATGTTCAGTAACAAGTATTTCATTCTTACCAAAACGTCGTAGTAATCGACGGGAGCAAACCAATAACCAAATACAAACATCAAGGTTACTGAAATATTACAAGCTACGTTTGGAAATAGAGACTTCTTTAAATCCTAGAAAATAAAATGATGCAGATTTATTGTTTACAAATTTGATTTGGATATATTTATGAATCCATTTTAGAAAGCATCGTGGCACCTACGTGAAAAACACAGAATTACCATCACGTTGTGTTTGTAAAAGGTGTGTTTAGAACCCACAAATTCGACAGTTCAACATAGAAGTTATTAAACGGTCGGTATGTCCTTGGGGAAGTCATCATTATATACTACGAATAACACTGAAAAGTTTAGAACATTTCAAGAAAGTTAGAAAAAAAACCAACTGACCATGGTCAGATTTCGAAAACAGCTGTCCTCGTTAAGACATCAGCTTCCTTTCTTTTCTTTCGCAGACAACTTACCAGTGAAGTTTGCGAAACACATTCTTGTCTTAACAGCACTGTTTTAATCAGGTGCAAAATTCCTTGGAAAACAACACTGGGAGGTACTGGAGCTTTAGAATAAAAGCAAACAGGACAATCAGATATACCTACTTAGTTACTTAAGTGTTTGTATATTTAAATTTTTTTTTTTTAAAAATTATATCAGTAAATAGAACTTAATAAAATAATTAAAAACTATTAAAATTATTGCAATTCGTTAAAATTTATTAATATTATGTCTAAATTGTATTTGCATTTATTTAATGTTTATTTATTGAAATAATGTTAAAACTAGATCATTATGAAAAATTCGTTATTTCGACGTTGACATCGTAAAGTCGTTTTTTATCGCTGAGTTTTCTGGTTAACTCCTTCCTGTCCCTATAGGTCCCCAGCGGACCTATGGAGACTTTAGTATTCGACTCTGGCTAACGCCAGGCGATTTTACTCGTGAAGGGTAAAGTCCTCGGACAGGAAAGGATTAAGGCTCTTTACACAAGCAATTTTGTGCCTTACGATTGTCATCAAGGTGTATGCATTAAACCCATGATAGCGTAGAGCGCAAAGTGCAGCCTGACTTGAACGAATCATGTAAACAGATGTATCGCTGCCAAGACAGTCGCGGGCTGTTAGCATAAACCAAGATGCCCAGCGCAGGGCAGAAAATCGCAACTGCAAACAAATTTTTTTTTAAAGATACCATGCGTTGAAGTTTAGTTCCTACTGGAAGTACTCTTAATCAAGAAGATGATATTAACCAGAGACGAACAATGATATTAAAGCAAGCAAAGAACTTTCTCTCTTCCCGTAGTTTTCTTGGATATGTGATATAAAGATGTGATATTCGCAAGCCAATATCGTCTGAATTAATTAGCGATGATGTCATCCTGGATTGTATATATAGAGCTCAGCATGATTTGTAATTTATTTTGACCATGAAATAGAGTCAAAATATTACCACGATCACTGTGTCCATTCTTGTTGTGCCTTGAATATCAAACGAATTTTTATATTGTTTAAATTAAAAATTGCATATTTTTTAATTACTTTGTTACGATCAACCAATCGATGTACCTTTTTACTCTTCAGTTTATCCATTCAACCATCAGTCTGTCATTCCATCCGTCTGTTACTCCATGCATCCTCTTTCTCTACCTTCTATCCGTTTGTCAACAGTATGTTCGTCCGTTCACTCATTTGAGGAAATGTCTTTCTTAAGTTAAAATGTTGGTAGACTGCCGAACGATTGTAGTTCTAGACTGCCGAACTATTGTAATTCTAACGTTTCGAGCCAAGGACCTTCGTGAGAGAGTGAAACGTGACCACAGATCACGTTTCACTCTCCGAGGAAGAGCCTTTGACCGGAACATTACACTTTTTCAACAGTAGTCCGGCAGTCTATCAACCTTTTAGCTTTCTACGCTGTTTTAGCATTCTACTTTTATGTTTTTCTCAAGAATAGATAATTACCTTGCAGGATTGTAATCGTTACGTTTTCAGCCATTTCTATGGCAACAGAAATTATCGACAGGAACAATAATACCCAGTACCTGCCGGAAATACAAGAATAAAGTAATAATGAATTGTTGTAGTTTTTGTATTAACCACCCAAAGTATACGGCAAGCTTTCTTGTTCTTACAAAAATCGTGAATTATTAATTGAGCTGACAACATAAAGCCATGCAACTAACCTAAGTAAAGGGAGTTCAGTGAAAAACAACATAATTTTACAGCAATTTGAAAATCAAAAAATTACATTTTGTAATTTATGATCGAAAATACGCTTTTTGAAGACAGCAAAATAGAGTTCACCACAATCGGCGTCGACAGTACATAAGGAATAGACAAGACCGAAGAGGATGTTTGGGGATACGGCAGAACCTGAAAAAGAACAATAAGGAAATTAATGTATATCCTACCTCACCGTAGAACCTAAGCCGACCCAATCCCAACATATTACACTTTTCTAGTCATACTAAATCAAAGTTAAAGAAAAATTCATTCTTTAAACATCACATTTCTCCACTGCTTTGGAAACCTTCAGGCTTATCAAAGTTTTTAAATAATCCAAGACGAAATCCTGCCTACGTAATAACGCCGAACGCTCAGACGTTCGCACCTCAGGCCTGATTTCCACTAATGAAATTTTCTGCGCGCATTGCCTAATTCTGGTTTCTCATTGGCTCTCGGAAACTTTTTCGTTTCAGAGAGCCAATGAGGAACAAGAAAACGTCAATGCGCGCGGAAAATTCCACAAGTGAAAATCAGGCTTTAAGCCTAATTTCCAGTAGGAGGAATTTTCCGCGCGCATTACCTTTTTCTTGTTCCTTATTGGCTCTCGGGAAATCTTTGGATCCTGAGAGCCAATGAAAAATAAGAAAAAGGCAATACGCCCGGAAAATCCCGCCTAGTGAAAATTAGGCCTTACGGGATAAGGACGTCAAATTTAATTTTTTTCAACTGTCTTCTCCAAGACGTCAAAGAATAAACTCATAAACTTTAGAAATAATTAACTGATCATGATTTAATAACAGGATAAAAAATGTACATACCAAATGTGCAAAGTATAATCCCAAAGGTGCTCCAATGAAGAAAGAAATTACATAAAGTGAAAGTGAAGAGATGGACGCCAATGGCAATAGCTTCAATAATAATACTAAGACGATCGTTAAAGAAAAAACCAAACACCACGGAAGAATTAAATACCTAAAATGTTCAGACAAAATTACCGTCAGACAACCATCCTGGCAAACCTGCAGACGACCTAACGATCGTGCACCCTCAATTTTTTTGTGTTTGCTTCCCCTTCGCGATATTTTCACAAAAATATCCAGCTAAACAGGATGGCTTATCTGGTGACATCATTTACGCGCATTTCGTCCTGTGGTCGTTAAGTGCTTATACTTTACGAAAATCCCTACTGTTCTACTTTATTTATAAATATACATATATAGATAGATAGATAGATAGATAGATAGATAGATAGATAGATAGATAGATAGATAGATAGATAGATA
>JBAHVQ010000511.1:214297-224617 GCA_036872915.1 Nanipora kamurai
CATTTATATATATATAGGTACAGATAAAGTTAAGGAAAGTCTTTGAGTTTAAAAAAACAACTTTTCTTGTTAACAGTGCAGGTAACCTACTGTACATAGCAAGGAGGTGAAATCTACTTCATCACCATGGTGACTCAGTTTCTTTTCAGATGGCAGAAACACCTTAGTATCTTACTGGTGGATAATGCCAGACAATTTCATTTGCCATAATCAATTGGTTATTTAGCAATCTTATCATAGTAACTTTAACTTCTATTATCAGATTTATACTTAAGAACTGAAAAGAGTAGTGTCTAGTTTATGAAACTTGCTGGTGAGGGGGATTAAGCAAAATCTGTATGGCCATTTGATTTGAAATGTGGGACAAACAAAAGCACCAAAAGTAACTACATTTGTACCTTTTGGTTTCACTAAATGTTACATGTAGAAGATAAACAGCCACCAAGCATAATGTACCTACACCAAATAATCTAGAGAAAAATCAAAAACTTTATAAGTGCATAGATGTTTAAATTATATATTCTGTCAGTATCATTGCACATTTTGCATTACAACAGAGGTTTAAGTAAGGTCATAAATTTGTACTCAAATTGAGCAAGATATTTTAAATAAAAAGTTACTACTTTAGAGGTAATTAAAATTAAAAACAATAGAAAATAAAAAGGATTGTAACCTTAACATTACCTTATAGACTGAAGCTTACCTTTCACCACCAAAGTAAAGAAGCGGAAAGGAGCATAATATAGCAAGTGAAGAAAATCTTCCATTGTAGAGGAAGGGGGTGCTATTTTTTATATCAGATACTTCCTCACAATTAGCCTACAGGAGGAGAAATAAAATATCATAGTGCAAGTCAACAATACTTGGGATTTACACTGATCACCAAAAACTTCCAGAAGAGTAATTTTTTGGATGTATTTTTAGTGTTTTTAGCCCTTCTTAAAACTTAACCCACTCATGTGGCAAAAAATGCAACATCTGGACAATTTGGAATTAGTTAAATCCACAATTCTAATTTAGTTGCCTAGGGTTGTAGATTCTGTTTCTTCCAAATGCCATTGAGAGATTGAAGTATATATTAACTTATATACATATACATATATATGTGTGTATATAAATACATCTGTATATACAGTGTATATGTACACACCTGTATTTATATGTGCGTAATACCCTAAACTGAGTGAGTTTGCACATTTGTATGTATGTATGTATGTATGTATGTATGTATGTATGTATGAATGAATGGAAGAATAGAAGGATTGATATGCGTATACATGCACATATGCTTGGGTTGGAGTCTATATGCATGCAGGTTCCTACTCCAACGGTGAACACAAATACATAAGAATTTATCTTGTAAAATTTCTGTCATCCACAATGGTGCGAAGCACAAAAATAACATTATTTGGGATTTTATTTGCAGTAAATTTTTGAGATGCATACCTGGTCTGCTGCAGCATAATTAGCATTTGAATTTGTACGATTTAAAGACCGCCTAACTTTTGTTTGGTCCGCCATCTTGAACACTTGGCTCCAGTCTCTTGGTTGGACAATTTCTGCAGCCGAAAGAATGTTTAAAACTATCTCAGCAAAGCTATTTTATTAATACCATTTAAATTTTTATTAGAAAATCTTAAAATTACACTTCAGCTACGGCCTAAAAATCCAGTTCAAGGAATTTGTCATCAGATAAGCACATTCTTTTTTAATTTTATTAAAATTCTTTCACACACAGTTCTCCATCAACCACGTGTTTGCGAGAACTTCTCCCATGTGAACGCAAGATGTCGTGCACGAAAATGTTTTACGTGAGGAAATCCCTGCAACCTACACAACGACTCTTGTTCATTAGTTTACACTACAGAATATGCAATGGTGCACACATACAGATCTGGGAAACGCTCGCTGATGTATATTCAAATGATTCGAATAACTCACGCAATACCTGCAAACGTGCGCATTTTCTTGAACGCGAATTTTCGTGCAAGGACCGAACGTACGTAAATGCAAATACGTATACTTTTTCTATACTAATTCTCACTAATGTGTTTGTAACCCTTTTGGATGCAAGTTCCCAGGAGATCTTCCTTGACACAGAAAATTGTCTGCCTCGCGCCTTCAAGAGTCAAATATCAACAAGGGCAAATATTATACACTAAGACTGCGCTACGAAAATGTTCAATAGCATAAATATCATACATTTCTAAAAGTTTTAAATGGCATAATGCACATATTCGTGTAAGCAAGAGTTCGTGTGCGTAAAGCAGCAGAGAATTAATTCATGCAAATGTCCACCGATTCAACCCACACCAATTTCATAGAAACAAACGTTCGTGCATTCAAGTGTTCATGTGCGCAAATTTTATGCTAACAAATTCCGGTGTACTGGAACGTTCGTGCATCTGATATTCATCTACGCGAAAGAAAACTTTAACTAATTGCTAACTACATTTGCGCGTGCTATGTTTTTGTTCATTTTGTCGTTTCCATAACCGAAAAACTTACATATATTTTAACTAGGTCTGTTTTCCCAGTCAACGAAACGACGGGTTAGTATCAGCGCAAATACAGGAGGCATTGCGCAACGCCAATGATGTCTAAATTATAGATAACTTAATCGCTCTGTTTAATGTTTCTTATAGAAAACTATCCGACTGTTTCCAAACGGAGCCACGCAAGTAAACCATATTTGTGAAGTCCGGCAGCGAGTCACGGAAACTTACATCTGGCTCACGGTTAAAATTAGCTACCAGAACCAAGGAGAACCTCGCCGGATTTCCCATGAGGACAAAAACAACCACTGAAAACTTCTACGGATCCTTTAACCTGTAGTACATTGATTTTTATTCGTTTTATTCTTTCTAGCGCAGAAACATTAGAAAACTGCATTTCCTCTTCCCATGGCATAAACAATCAATCGAATCCAATTACAATTTTAAAAATGAACTGTTTTAACTACTGGGAGAGCGGTTAATTCGTCTCATTTCCTGGCTTGTCTAAATTTGACCCAATGTTAGGAACAGAATTGACATTTGTTACAAAGATTGAATCAATAAAATTTGCAGCAGTGCTCCGTGCGGAGGTGTATGTGGGGGAGCGAGAACCCCAACTCTCCTTGTGTTGGTCGGTAAAATCAGAGCAAGCAAAGTACCACAAATCCAACTCCGTGTAAGTACTTTCGATGTTTGTGCCCACATATTTCTTGCCGCCGCCATTTTCTTGGCGAGCGTCCACGAAAAATGTTCAAGCTCTGGTCCAAATATCATTTCCCTTAGAAAAACCTCCAGAAATTCGCCACTTTGGAGTCCGCGCATTGATTCAAGCAACCTTGTGAGAAGTGTAGTGTCCTCTAGTAAAAGTAAAAACGAAGACGCTAAGAAAAATATCGCAGATTTGGATTTTCAGACCAAACTAGGTGGTTCAAAGGATGGTTGGCGTTAGTTTAGGATTAAATTAGATCCGTTGTTTTATTTCAATATTTCACCGCTTTGCTGTTTCCATTTTAACTCCACCGTATCCAAATTTTTTGAATTTATACAAAGTATGTATATCGACAGGGATTCCTATTTACGTAACTATTCTAATCAGAATTTTATCGACAAACTTTTACCATATCGCGAGTTTGGCTCAATTGCCTATTGAACAACTGAGCCCTAGTTGACTACCTATTGCCTTGACCATTATGATGTAATTAAAAACCATTCGGTTGGTCGAGAATAAGCTGGGTTGGTCGTTTGAAACTGGCTACACGCTATGACACCTAAACTTGTAAACGGTACTAGGTAAACCATGGGAAGTTGGGTTAACCCAATCCATATGGTGATTGTATCCTGAAGTTAAAATGGCAAATGCGCAGCTTGCCATATAACATAGAACACGCTCCCTATCAGCACTTTTCAGGAGAAGAATGTAGCATTTTCATGCGGTTAATTTACTACATAACTTCAAACTTTAAACTCCTTCCCTGCCACGGGGGACTTTCATTATTTTATTCTGCCTAACGCCAGACGATTTTACTCGTCAAAAGAAGAGATGTGGCAGTGAAGGAGTTACAAAATCTCCTTAAGGTTCTAGAAACGATAAAAAAAATCTTCCTCAATTTTGCCGGTCACGGTTCGTTATGTGGCGACAAACTGCGGCAAGAAGCATGCGCAAAACACCACGCCACCGTTCCAAAATTTCACGTAGATTCTGAAAATTTTTGGATCGAGGAGAGTTTTGCAAAGCAAGTTGGCGAAAAATGCACCAGTGACTTACATATAGGGCACTGGCCGGTAACACAAACTATTTAGATTCAAAGGTTTTATCATTAATTTCCTTTACTATTAATTCCAAACCCACCCTGTCAATTTACTTATGGTAAGAAACCGGAGAATCCTGAGAATATCTCACGACTTTTGTCAGAGACTTGAATAACTGTTCTCAAATGAGATCAAACATCATATGCCAACCAACGCACGTGAGCCGGATTCTAATACTTATTTATTCGAGAAATTGCCAAAACAATTACCCACACAAAAAACCTTCGGATAGTTCCATCTGCTCTCCCTTTTTAATGTTAAATAGAATGACAGGAACACGATGAAAATAAAATGCAGTCATAAAACATTGAGTACGTGGACAAGGTTTTTTAAGATGATGCAATTTGTGTTACAACTAGACGTGGCCCAAGAGTTTTGTCACTGGTTGAAGATAGTACTAGAATGTGAGAATTGAACGTTGGATAACGCACCCTAGGAATCGAACTCCTAACCTCAGTGGCGGAAGATTGCACCCGGTGGTTAAAACTAGCCCCAAATAGAAAAAAATCAATAAGCAAAACCATATTGTCGATACTCGTATAAAGAACCAACATATAGGGTGTCCAGAAAAATCCCCCGGACTCCACTCTTGGAGGTATTGCGGTTTGAATTGCGGCCCAAGGTATAAAATTAATTAATATACCTAGACAAAAACCTAGCTTTCTGACTCAAAGCTTTAAGCAACAGAAAATACTTATTTGCATTCAGCATTCACTTGAAGTGACAACATTAAAACATCTACTATTTCTTCAATGTTAGTTGGTAAAAATTGCTTAAATTATATCGATAGACAAGATTCCGTTGCATTTGCACAAATTGTAAAATAGACAGGGCTTCAGGGGAAAACCTGTTGACTTGAAAAGTGAAATAACATTTAATTTCAGGGCTCTACTGAAAACCTTTCAGCGAGTTACTCTCATTAAATATAGTTATCTTCATCAATGTCGTTATTATTATTACTATCGCTATTTTAATTGCTGTTATTATAATCATTATTAATTTCAAGTAAACGACAAATTTCTTTGTTACATACATGTTTCGGTTATTACCTATTATCATTTGCACTGAAGATGACATGAGTTTTGCCGAAACATGTATGTAATAAAGAAATTTGTCGTTGACTTGAAGTTTATATCAGCACTTGTGCTTTAACGATCTTATGGAAATATTATCATTATCATTATTCAATGACTGTCGATGACTTAAGATTTTGGTATGCCTGCATTACACATAGTCATTCAGCATGCCAGCAGAACATGATCACGTTCAGAAAGATTGAATTTGGTAAGAAGAACGTTCTTACACACTTAATTCTTGGTAACATGGGAGACATTTTTCTGTTGTTATTTGCAACGACGCTAGCGGACTGTGGGCGCCCCCGTAGCTTTTCAGGTTTTAAGTTATTACCAGAATTGTTAAAAAAAAACCCATCTTGAAATGCCTCAGAATTAGTCTCGGAGAGCCCGAAATACTGAGCTTTTCGAGGAGGGTGCTCGCAAGACTAACGTTTCACTTCGACGAGCGGGGCCTTCGCTCGAAACGTCAGTGTTCTCAATTGTAAGAACCCCCAATAGCTAACTCTGCTGGTTTTTTAAATGTGTCGTTCATCACTGCCTACGGAGCATTTACATTCATGCTTTGCACTGTCAGTAGGGGGGGAGTAGGTGTGAATGTGTGAGACTGGGTCACGCCGGCTTCCAGATATATGGGTAAGAGTTGCATTGCCTATGACATAGTTTCCCACGAGTCTTGATTAACGCAACCGGATCAAGTAATTACAGAACATCTTGCAATGATTTACATGTATTTTCATCTTTTTTGGTGATCAAAAGAGCTATTTTAATTCTTCTCCACTCAGACAGACTCAATCAACATGCACATTTCCCAGCACAGGTTGCAAATGTTAGGAACCTAAATCTGACTTCAGGAAATTGCTCCAACTATGCGAGTTTACGACGAAAAAAATTACACGAGATCTGCAAGTATCTTTTGCGCAAATCTTTGCAGTGGTCTGTCGGGTTTAGCGCGTGAACAAGATAGTTTATAACCCTTTGTCCGTGTTGAGACGTCTCCCTGAAAGAGTAACATCGTCCGGCGACAGACAAAGTTTACACACTGCGATTAATTGGGCTGAATTCCGGCTCAGTTGCAGATTAAGTTTAGAAGCAGTCAGCAGAACGCTCCATGGACTCAAATCTGCCCGCTTTATATTAATTACCATGCACCAAAAACAGAATTTAGCCCAGTTGATTGAAGTTTGTAAACGTTCCCTCGATCAAAGTAAAATTATAAATTCCAACACTACTAGGTAGCTCCGACTATGTAAGAAATTTAAGACCACTTAGATATCAATTTTTCAAATCACCGGCGGTGGAAAATGAGCAAATCTTCTTGCAAACGGACAGAGATTATAAGTGCAAAGAAACACATGGTAATTCTAAAATCAGCTGTCAAAGGTTTCCCGAGGAATACACTCAATACAAATAATTTTTTAATTAACAACATTTTTATTCCTGCTTAAATGAATACTTTAGTACAAATTAATGTTGAACTTCCAAATGATAACCAAAAAAAAAGATTGTTCGATAATTATCAATTCTTACGATTCTATACACTATTTTCAACATGAGCGGCCGAACTGTACGGAGATTTGCAATGCGAGCCGTAGTAAATCCCCTTGCAGTTCGAATATTGTAAATTACTTATCCAACGAATGCATATTAATGTCTACATTTACGAACTATTTTAGGGATACGAAGTATCTGCGTCAAGAAATTAGAAGGAAAAGGTGCATGTAAATTCGGCGATGCTGTATCCATACTTACAATACTGATCAGTAAATATTCATTTTCTTTTGGTTTTCTTTTATGAATTATTGATGAATTGAATAAGCCTTTTTTACATAATTTATATTCTTGGTCATTAAGTCAACACAACTTCACAATAGAGCGTGGCAGAACGAGCGTAAGATCAGTTTATATGCTCTGTCACTGTTTAAAAAACGACGCTGCGCGAAACAAATATACTGAAAATATATCGTGTTTAAAATTCCCACGTTTTGTAAGCGTAAACGGATTGACAACTATTTTGGAGGTCACAAGATCGGCTTTGGTGGGCGTTTCAGAAAATTTACACCCCCGGATTGGCTGAATTATGCAACTGAGTTTAAGTTTTTGCTAGACTTGCAGGAGTGTAACACTTTACATAAATAAATGTTAAAAAGGTTACAAACGGTTTATCAAAGTGGCTGTCAACTTTTTCTAGCAAAGTTTTGGGTGGAAGCCACGGATGTCCTGAACAGCCGAAAGCGATTAGAGTAAGCGAAACAAAGTTTTAATTAGAACTAAGCCGTTTGTTTATATACACACTCATTAATCATAGGTCAAGTTTCCCTGCGTGCGTTGTTTCATGTGTTTTAACGAAGTCCAGATAATCCCCAGGATTAATTCAGAGGACCGATTCGAATTTGGCACCGCCGTTTTACCCTCATGTCAACAGCACAGGGAAAGAGGAAGAAGTCGTGTCAGACCAAAGAATTAGGACGTCTATTTAAACCCCCAGTATATCTTAAAAGGAACGTTCGTGAGAACTATTCCAACAATGTTCCTCCTTTTTTTAATAGGCTCATACATCTGCAAATTTATTTTGGTATTTAATTCTCATGCCAAATCTGTAGTAGTTGAAAGCCTTTTCATGTTTATAATGACCAACGTCAGATAATATTATCCAGCGGTATTTAACTATTCTAAATAAAGCTCTGTTTAATTATCTTTGTATTTATTTTTTCTATGCATAACAATATCACCAGAGATAGAATCATGTCTATTTATCTCTCAGTCAGTCAGCGATGGCTAAACGTCAATGATTTATGTTCTAGTTTGAAGTACTTCAGGCCGTGCACGGTTTTTACAAGTTAATCCTGATACTTATGTGGTTCAAACAGACATTACATGTTTTTTATTAGTTAATCCTTAGTTTACAAGAACTTATGTCAAGATAGTGATTAATTATGTCCAACCGCAGTCTTGTGGTCCACCAGGAATCTTTCTACTCTGCCGCTAACGTGTATTTATTGAATAGAATCAACGTTTTTCTTATTTGTCAACGGCATAACCTCATCATTCGTCAGTCTAAACAGACTTTCCGTTGGTTATGATATTATTCCTGGGTAAAGGCCCGTGCAATTTTGTTCTGATCAGGGCTTTTAGTTACTTAAACTTGTTATTCATGGTTATGTCCAATTGGTTACTGCCAAAGTATATTGTAATATTCACTATTTGCAGAAGAAATAGTACACAGTCTTTTGTCATTCGTGTGAGGTCCATTGCCTGAATGTCCTTGGCAGCTTTCACTGATGTTTTGGTTATTGACTTTCATTATCCTCCTCTTGTATATTCTAATTTAGCCAATGCATGTTTACAAAACACACGGTTTTTGTTTACTTTGATAAAGATCTTTCCCACGTAACACCGGTATTATTATTCTTTCATTTATATATATCGACACAATCCTCCCGATTTCTTTATAATAGACACATTGTATCATTAAGAGTACACTTGTCATACAGTTAAAACCCCAAAAGCCAGCCGACAATTCAAAAAAAAAAAGAAAAAAAGGAAAACAAAACATAAATGCGGAAAAGAAACATCTCGAAAACTGAAATTTCGTACCAAATATAGGTGACTCTAATTTCAGTATTAATTGCTGAACACAAAGTCGGAGTTAGTTTCAAGTGATCATCAGACTACTTTCAATTAGTTCAGGATGAGTTAGTAATATACTAGAAACATTGCTTATTCAAATCGTCTTGATCTTGACTTAAATCTTGAGGTTGTTTCATTCCTTATTGAGCCTTCTTGATATTTGTGTTTTCAACGTTTTACATCTTGCAGTAACGATTTTCCTTATTTGGAACCTTCAAAGTTTACTAAATCTTATTTGGCTGATTCAATACAGTTTAGGCGTGGATTCTATATTTGTGACATGCATGTTGGTCATGAAACAGAGGTGGTTGAGACGTGAGATGGCCTACAGACATGATCCTCTAGCAAATCTTACATTGCTGCCAGTCAGTATACCTACAGGCAAAAGTAGGTAAATTGACTTCCAGTAAGAGTTCCTTTGATTCTTTTGGTAAGACCAATTCTTACAATGCAATGCTAGTTTTAGAGCAAAGCTATTTCCCTTCTTCTCAATTGAATATTTGACAATAATATACCAATTCGGGTTTAAAACAAACGCAGAAAACTCAGGTTCTTAAAATGAGAACGAAGCAATAAGAAAGAGAACGAAATAAACCACGTGCGGAGTTATTTTTTATTGATTAGTTGTTTCCTTAAAATGTTTCGTTGCATTTCCGAACACCACTATAGAACCAAATTAACGTCAGAAAACCTTGTGCAGGTTATGTTGCCCGTGTTCGTTACATTTTTGAACAACACCAAAACAAGACCAACACCGAACCTGAACAAGAGTTACGGAGTTTGATTTAAATAAAATTTAGTGTGACAACGAACATTTTAACATTTCACATCATTTGAGACGTACAGTCTGGCGTTAGGAAGAAGGCAAGGCGGTCTCCCTGCAGTCATTTTCAGAACTAGTTTTTCCTTTGTAGTAAATTCATTGAGAAAACGATGGGGGTATATTTTTGGTTTTATTTCTCCTAAATGCAAATACAATTGTATTCTGGGGCACAGTAACAGCTAACATTTTAGGCCAGCCGGGGAAAAACAAGGCCAGTGACCTTGAATTCTTCGCCCATAAAATATCTCACTTCTGCCGGTTCAACTGTTGAATTCAACGATATGCAATGCGGGAAAGGTAAGGACGGTTATTCTAGTTTGCACACTCTGGCCTCCACCTTGATTCATTATTTTGCGGGCATTCGACTGAATGTGAAAAGTCTATTAACTCCTTCCGTCACGGAAGGCTTTTATTATTTTACTCTGGCTAACTCCAGACTATTTTACTCTGGCTAACTCCAGACTATTTTACTCTGGCTAACTCCAGACTA